>JAFBJQ010001593.1:76918-101119 GCA_016785345.1 Trinectes maculatus | reverse complement strand
TCCATCCATCCATCCATCCATCCATCCATCCATCCATCCATCCATCCATCCATCCATCCATCCATCCATCCTGAATTCCAGCTGATGTTTTCATTAACATTTTACCACTGTCACAATAATGGTGACATGGTTTCAGAGATGATGGACTTTCCTCTGTGAAAAGGGGATTTCCAAAAGACCCAAGTTAGTGCTCCTCCAACTTGGAGCACCAACTTTTGGTGAACTGGTGAACTAGAAATAGCTGACTGAAATGACTTGGGCAGACTGGAAACACGACATCCATCAGTTGCTCTGGATATGCAAAGAAGAGGAAATCTGTCAGAGAAAAGATGAAATTTCAAGATTTTTTTATATATAGTTTGAAATGAAGAATAGTTTTGCCTTTGTATGGCTTAGAAATGCTTATAAATACCATGGCCTGAATGCCTGAGAATCTTTACTGAAATATTGGGCGATGGACATTCATCAGTCCAACTGAAGCAGGAAATGTCTGACTTAAATCCAATCACTGGCTTTCCATTAAGCATTTAATTTATTTTCATGCAGGACATTAGATGCCATTTTGAATAACTCAGATTTTTTATGGATTTTATTGTCTTTAGACACTCATGTTTGCCTCGTGAATCGTGTGTTGTGCGTCTGTCAAATCAAGCACTGCCACTGGGTTTTCTGTGTTCTGTACCTTGAATTTGCCCTGGAGGTTGACAGGAATTGTACATGACTCACGGCAGGAGGTGTTCTCTTAACTGACGAAGCTGCCACAGTCGTGCGGGTTAATCACAGCTCACCTCTGACATCCGACTCAAGGTGTCATATCCGAGAACCAAACAGAGGCTCTGACATGAGTCAAAACAGCAAACTTTGTGTGAAGCACATGTGTTCATCATTCACTGTCATAAGCTGTGATATAACACCAAAACAAACCATAATCCTGATGCTGTTTATAATGGTTGACAACAAATTAGCACCTACAAATTGTCAGTTTATGGTGTGTATGTATATAGTCTCATATATCATGGCATTCCCATCAACATCAGCGTGTTTAGTACCTAATATTTGCATGCTAGATGGTGAACATAGTGATGTTCAAACATAAGCTTTATCACTACTAGATAAGCACCTATTGTTTAAATTCTCATTTTTATTTTATTTATAATTTTCATTATTTTAAATTGCATTTTACGTTTTAAAATTATTTAAAATAGGTTTTATTATCTTTTCTACCTGCCTTATCATATTACTTGACATAACAAGAATAACTGTAATGACAAAGAAATAGTGGCCATCTGGGTTCCTGCTTACTCATTCCTGGGGGGCAAATATGACAAAAAAATCAAGCTGACCAAATATTAATAACCTTCTTTACCAAATATGCTCCTTCCACAACTTTGCTGCTCTTAGTTTGCCTACATCCTTTTCTGCTTTTCTTTTAGTAGTGTTACAGACTACATCCTTTTAAGCAGTGGTCATGACTCATTATACAAAAATCACTTTAAAAGGTCACATTGAAAAGAGCATTCTGAAGCTACTGTGTAGGTCAAGTCAATTTTATTTATATTAGCACCAATAACAGTAGTTATCGCTGGTTTTAGAGACCAGGTCTAGACTTCAGTCCATTATTTACCAAGGTCCACTGTCAACAAGCACTTGGTGTCGGTGACGAAGAAAAACTTCGTCGGATTAAAGTAAAAACGGTTGAAGCCTCAGGGTGGAACGCTGGGGAGAGTGGAGACAGAAAGAGCAGGGGGAGGCAAACAGAGAATGTGTGTGTGTGCGCGTGTGCACGCTCATGCGAGTGCAAATGTGTGTTTTTGTGTATTTTTGGTGGCACAAAAGGTACAGATCCAAACAGACAATGAAAAAATAAATTGCTTGACATTTAACAAGTTAATTTTAACCAAAAAAAGACAAATTGCTACAGACAACCCAAGGATTTTAAATAGCGGTTCATTTCTCTCCAGCTCTTCTCTCTAAGCAGTGTTTTGATAACACACCTTTGCAGATGACACTATTTATTATCATTACTGTTTTCAGTGTCACAATTTTGAGCAATAACGCAGTATGCTTAACTGTGAAACATATA
Source organism: Trinectes maculatus (assembly GCA_016785345.1). Taxonomy (NCBI): domain Eukaryota; kingdom Metazoa; phylum Chordata; class Actinopteri; order Pleuronectiformes; family Achiridae; genus Trinectes; species Trinectes maculatus. The sequence goes on along the minus strand of JAFBJQ010001593.1, from coordinate 99,036 downwards.
TGATGAAGAATAAATATTCGGCGAGCCCTTTTTCTTACAAAAATAATTCAAGTGAGCAGCTGATAATGCACTTTCAGTTAAACCACAGTATTTCTACCAATAATCACCATTATTTATGAAATAAAATCTTCACTAATTCACTAAAGTTTTAAACCCTGAAATGCCATTTGTTATCATATGTTCCAGTGAGCTAGAATGCATAAGCCAGTAAGCAACATAGAGGAAGTAAGAACAAGACATTTTGTGTGTCTCACGAATCATAAAATAAGTCATCAAAATACATAAAGACAACTTATAATAAAAAACAAACGTCAAAGTAAATAAACATAATCCACATGCTCATGTTTGAAATAAAAACAATAACAGGAAAAATGGTAATCAAATGAAATCAAAAGTCCCATATCAGAACATTATAATTATTATTGTTTTAAGTGTTGTATATGGTTGACTTTGGCTTCGATTGCATATACAAATAACTAATTGAAGTGGATGAGTGAAACTATTCTACATAATCCACAATCATTTTAATGTGATATAATTTTCTTCACAATGCCATGCATTTGTTTAATAGGTATAGATACTTGGATATAATATGATTGTTAGAGATAAATATAATTACAAAGTTGGGAAAATTATCTGCCCAGAACAACTGCAACATTAAAGTGACTCTTGTTCCTGTTACTACATAAATAACAACAGCACTGTAATGTAATTGTCAAACTTTGCTGCTGAATGCAATATGGCAAAATGATTGTATTAAGAATCTTACAATAACACAGTAATCAAATTAAAGGTTTGCAGTAGTAAAGACCAGGTTTTATTTAGCTCCCCTGTGCACTGCGTTGTTTTAATTTACTGTGCAGGAGAGTGAATTAAAACAACTCTAGTTAACCACGAAACTAGTAATCAGTAAGATGAGAAGGAGTCTGTAATTACCAAGTAAGATGTCATTTGCATTTTCACAAGCCTGAAGATCATCTGTGGAGAAAGAGGCAGACAGAGACACTTTTATTCAGGTATCTTGCACGAAGTTCAGTAAAACTGGTGTGTGTGTGTGTGTGCGTGTGTGTGTGTGTGTTTGCGTGATTAATGATGAGCTCACTACAGCAGTGTATGAGTATTTCTTCACCATGTGATCAGTGTTCAGTGATGTGCTGGCTGACCCACCTCTCCTCCCACTCAGACCTTCATAACAGTGGTGAAGAGGAGGGAGAGGAAGCCTGGACCCAAATCTCCTACACACGTAAGTAATGCCTCCTGTACAGATTTATATGCAGTGTGGTGCTCGTATGTGTACTGTATAAAGGACTGACAGACAGTGTGTGTTTCTAACCTGAGACTTTCTGCAAATGTGGAATTAGCGTGTTCCAGAACTGACACTCTTCAGCTTTCAGCATTGTCTTCTGTACTGGAGGTTTGGAGTTCAGGGTGATATAATTCTGCTGTTTAAGGGTGAAAGTGGGCCAGTGCGCTCCTTCAATCCCTGGATCTCTGACAAATAATTAGATCAAGACAATTCCATTGTGTCATGAAGGACATGAGTTTGAGTAAATGACTGACTATTTGACGAAGCTTACCCCGTGCGGGCAAAGTTGGCCCAGTGTTTCATGATTTTTCTAGTCAGGTTCACTTCAGTCTTTGTGTAGTTCAGTGATAATTTCAGCGGCATCCCGAAGACAAATTCAATCTCATAGGCGTGCATAACGCCCATCCACTTGGGCCAAGGATTGACAGATGACATGTGGTCAAATAAATAGAGGAATGTCTTACCCCCATGTTGTGAGTATCTGGAAAAGAAATGGGAAATAGTAAGCTATTTTGGACCAGCTCTTCGCCAAGTTACTTAAGGATGGTAAAGCACAAATATACTGTTATATAAATATGTAAATATATAAATATAAATATACATGTACTGAAGCAATCAAAACAAACATCTGTGTACAACTACACTGCAGCACAATATAGGTTTTGCATGAATCTTAATTGTCATAATATAACCATCATTTCCTATCAACATTATGATATGCTTGCACAAACCTTTGAGCAAACTCTATCGCAGGGCAAACAAACAGGTGGTCTCCAGCCAAACTACACAGTAAATCACGGGATTTGTTATGGTTCTCATCTGTCCAATCAGTGTACTGGAATATGGCTGCTTCTTTTGTGACGTCACTCGCGGCCTCCATCGTAAGGTTCACTCCATGCAGGAATTCATCCCTGGTGATGAGACTCTGACCAGTGATGTTAAATCCAGGTACTCCATAAACCATGAAATAGGTTCCTTCGTCCTTGTTTGAGCCAAGTATCAAATCTTTCTTTGGGACATTACCGGTACTCAACAGCACCTGCAGAGAAAAAAAATAAAAATTTAGATTATTTGGAAAAATATCTTCTAGCTGCTATATTCTAACAGCTACAAGTGCAAGATAGAGCTGCAGGATTTCAGTGTTGAGCTTTATAATGCCGTTATACTACTTATTCAGTGAACACAATATGTACACAAGAATGTATAAGAGTGGAATTTGGATAGAGCTGGCTGTCATCTTCAGGTTACGTCGGCTAAATATTTTATCAATTAAATTTTAGTGTAGGTTGTAGTGTATGGTTTCAAAGTGTTGCAGCTGGAAATGTAACACCTATGATGCTGTTAAGGAAGATAAGATGGTAATAGTTTAACATGTTCACTTACTTCAGGTTTATCTGGCAGAAAGTCCCCATCAACAACAGGGGTAAAGGGTATGGATAAGACTGAAGGCTGAGTGAGAACGTTAAATTGCTTCGAATTGATTTTGTCAGGATCAGCCTGCTGCAGACAAGCTTCCAGTTTAGATGAACGGGATGTGGGACAACCCAGTAATGTTGCCAGCCTTAGGGTCCTGGATATTGAAAGAAAAGGGAACAATGTAATCATGAAAAGCAGAGATATGAAGGAATTGGAGAAAATGGCAAAGTGACAATGGATGTTGGGAAGGTTTTGTTACATCTGATGATGTGATCTCTTTATTACATTGTACATGCATTTTTGTAGTATTCTTTTGTGTACTTTTCCTATTCTTGTTTTCTGTTTGTGTTGATCAGGTATAACAGCCCTAACTTTGTTGTGTATTTTTTGTACAGTAGAGAGTAAAGCTTTTCTGTTCTCTTTTAACAAGGAGAGATGGTTGTCGAAAAAAGGCTATGAACCGATAAGAAAGAGCACAAGTGTGTCTGGATTATTCGATCAAGCTCCATGTGTACATGTCCATGATCAATGAAAATTCATACCAAAGTGGTTGCAAAGCCATTCTACAGTAGCCCGCTGAAATATTCCAGGCAGTGTGTATTGTGGGTCAATAGTTGTTTGAAATTAGAGTTGTGTCTAATGGGGAGTCTGCAGCCTTCAGAGGCCACGGTCCGTCGTACTCTGAAATGAAATGAGACGGTCTGGTCTGCGAAGGATTTTTCACAATGAGCCACTGTTACCAACATTCAGGTAAACAAACGCTGGGATATGCTGGGCTTTGACAGAAACCCCCTTTTAGACTTGGTTGCGTTTGGAGGAGCTTTTGAAATGTGACAGCTGTGTCACGCCGCTGTGACGCAATCAGTGTTGAAATGCAGCCTCCTCCAGCTGCAGCCCCTGAATTGGGAAGCAGCTCATGTTTCTCAGAACTCTAATCATCACCATGACCTCTTGTGATGCAATTGGTGCCTGTTCCTATTTTTTCCATATAAGGAACTTTTCTTTGCAGAATGATTTCACCAGTATTTTATGAGTAAGATTTTGTCCTAGTCACTGTCTGGCCTGCTGATGTCACTGAAGCAAGGGGTTAAAAAGTCACATGCATTTCACTGGATACCCAATTGGGGCACCCTAAACGTCCATATAGAATTTGATTGCAATCCAGTAGTTAAGGCTTTACACTTAACGTCACTGGATCATGTCTTTAGTGTAGGTGAAAATTTTAATGGCAATACATTCAGAAGTCATCCACAGGTGAAGGGCTTCTGTGAAAAATACATGTATAAACTACCTTTGCCAGGACTCCTCCTGACTAACTATGGCCCAGGGTGCATTGGGTGATCCACTCTGCATCACAGCCCTTTGGAAAAGACCATGGCTCATTGGGGACAGTAGGTGAAAGCCCACAGATGCTGACCCAGCGCTCTCCCCAAACACGGTCACCTGAAAGCAACCGCAAATGAAAACCCAATTCATTGCAAAATGTTTAGTTCAAACGGTTAACTGTTCAAATTGCCCAGTTTCAGACTAGACAGAAGACAACAAAAAACCTTACCTTTGAAGGATCACCTCCAAAAGCAGCGATATTATTGGCTACCCACTGGAGGGCTAAGTGCTGATCCAGCAGACCTGCATTACCTCGGAAGTTCTTGTTGTCGGGAAAAGACAGGAAACCAAAAGCTCCAACTCTGTCATAAAAGACCACACAAATATATGAACATATGTTTACAGCATTTTGCTGGAGTAAAAGTCGTCATTCCCTTCCTGTCATAGATGGGAACCATTTTTTTTCTCATTTGAATGTATCGCTAAAGACTCACTCGGATGAGTTTTGGTTTTGAAGATTTCCGGCATAATTACCTGTAATTCATTGACACAACGACAACACTTTCGGATTTACTAAGGAAGTGGCCATTGTAAATGTCCAGAGAGGATGTTCCTCCAGTAAAACCTCCACCATAGATCCAGACAAGGACAGGAGCCAATTCTGACGGCTGATGCTGTGTTTTATTGAAATGTGGGGACCAGACATTCAGGTACAGACAGTCCTCACTGATAGGAGTGTTTGGGTTCCACATCTCTGCCCCCGCGAAACCTGTGAAGAATAACCATATTAATCATTGCAATCAGAAAAAAAAAAAAAAAAAAAAAAAAATATATATATATATATACATATATATATATATATATATATATATACACATATATATTTTTTTTTACAAATCACTGTATACAGGGGGTCCTCATGTTACGACGGAGATCCTTTCCTGAGAATGTGTCGTAACCGAATTTCGACGTTACATTCATATGTATGTATTTGTATGTAGATAATAAGTTGTGCCACTAGATGTCGCTATAATACCACGCTAAAATAAGAGTTTATTATGGTGAATTGCCTTTTGTCCCTCTTGACACACCGTAGGGGTTGATATCGCGAGTGTAATGAGCATTTCCTTTAGATTTCTGATATCAACCGTATAGACCCTGTGTTGTGGATAAACCTACGGTATTGCCACGATCCTGAACCCAACTGTATTTCGTTGTTCAAGTACTCGTTACTGTGTTCAATGACAATAAAGTTTAATCTAATCTAATATAATCTATAACCATTTATGACAAAAAGCTCTCAGTTCCAGAGGCAATAAAAAGCAGTTCTTTTTCCAAGCAGTATCTATTTGTGTTGTACTTTGTGCATCTGTATTTGGAGATTAGATTCTCTGTGCATATACATGCCACTGGTAGTAACTGGTTTCCAAACAACCCCTGACAGGTGGCTCCGACTATTAATAGCTATGAATCCACAACCCAGGGCCAGTCTATGATTTGGATGTGGATGGGGGCCTGTACTGAATTCAATTCAGTGTATGTGCCTGAATCTGCTTTTAGAACTAATTCTATTCTTTCTCAAGATGTATTACTGTATACAACAAAAGTAATAAGTCATTCAAGCACATTCTGCAGGTGTGGATATGAACATTTATGATATAGTGTTATGTAACACCATATCAAAAATATGTGTTTAACTGCGCTTGAGTCGGCAAAGTTTCAACCTATAGGGACATTCATGTGAAAATGCATCCTACCTGAAAAGGTGGTATCGTTTATCTGGTAGCAGGAATTTGGGAATGAGGTGGCTTCTCTCACCCCATCCCATTTCTCAACTGGCTCCGGAGCTTTGAATCTCAGTTTTCCTAGAGGTGGTTTTCCATACGGAATTCCAAGAAATGATCGGACATGACCACCCAGCACCGAAAGCAACTTCCCTTGGACTTTCCCATGTTTAGTATTGATTAGGAGGTCATCTTGGGTGGTAGGTGAAGCAGTCAGGAAAGGAATCAACGGAAGAAGAATCGCAAATTGTGTACATAGCAGGAGTCGTGCCATGGAAAATCCTGAGGGGTTGAAAAATATTATTATTATTATTATTGTTGTTGTTGTTGTTATTATTATCATCATTATTATTGTTGTTGTTTTTGCTATTGTTATCGCTACTGCATTCAGATAGAGCTTGTTAGATTGAAAGAAGATAATTTAGCTTTAATGAGAAGTTCTATTTTCATGTTGCTTTTGATTTATCAACATAATTGCCACAATAGAGGGGTACACACCACTTTACAGTGGATTCATTCAAACAAACAGACACAAATAGAGGTGCTGGGAGTATTTAAAAAAACTCCTCTCCTTAGAGCTGTACCTCAGGCCCCAGAAGTCATCATCAACTTATACCTTATTTTTCCAGGTCCACCTGAGCTGAGACCAGTTTGACAGTTTGATAGATCTTTTCATTTTTCTCTGCAGGATTATTATACTTATAGAGCAGCGTGCATTTAATACCTTCATACAGTGAACCCACAGTGGCAGGTTGGTGTACAGCTGTGATGCAGATCGCAAAGTGAACGAAACACAAGGTCGCGTCAGAGAGAGAGAGAGAGAGAGAGAGAGAGATTCCCGCAGCACTGTAATATTCCTGTAATATTTGGGAAGGTAAAGGAAGTAGCAATACGGCGACGCTTCACTTCCAACAGGCACGGGCTTGATGACAGAGCTTCCGCTCACAGCTGGATGCTGAGACGCGCGCGCGCCCGCCCAATCATTCACACGAGCCACTGGAGAAAACTGGTAAATTCAACAACTTGACTGAAAAGAGGAATAGAACAGAGGAGGGAAGAGGCCACTGGCGGAGTTACTTACCGAACGAGTTACCGCCTTGTTGTGTGTCTCCGGACTAAACAGTCACACAGCTGAGGGCGAAGGTACACGGGGGCGTGTCCTAAACACTGCGGCGGCGACGCTGTCAATGTAATGTCTATTTCAAGACACGTAGGACAGCAGTATGTCTATATGGAGGAAGTGGCCCTGCACTTTGATAGAGGCACTTCATATATGGCTGCTGTCCTCTGCTGAGGCGATGCCTAACTGTTCATCCCTAAAGTGAATATAAAGTGCATGTTAAACACAATCATTGAATCAATCATAATCTTTTTTATTATTGTTATTTACGTTTACACAGGGAGACACAATGATGTAGTATCTTCAGAGTATTTACTAAGTACTGAATGAAATAACAAAACTTTTGAATATGTTTTTTTTTTTTTGTTCTCTTTATACAATCTGTATCATGACATTGAAGCTTTCTTATTCTTGCTCTCCTCAAACTTCCTGCAAGTTGCAGTTGAAGCCCTCTGGGGGCCCAGAGTGCCAACAAAGGGTTGGTCTGTCGCACATACCACTGATGCCTTGGCTTTTCACTGTTAGTGGAGATAGTTGTCTGTTTCTGTGGTGGCAAAACTCATGTTTCCATTTCTCTTTCTGTTACTGGTGGATACATTCTTGTAGTAGCTCATCCATGACAGATCTCAAACCTTGTGGGCAGCAATTATGTAAAACCAATCAAGTGCAAGAGCTTTTTTTTGTTTGTTTTTTAAAATACAATGCCCCAAGACATAGAGTGGTGGCAGAGAAGTGAAGTGCATGGGAGTGAAGAGAGCCTGAGGAGTCTGGCTTGCTTCACCTTCACAGGTAACAGTAAGTATATAGTATTCTTCTCTGGTAGAACAAATGAGAACAGAAGCACAGCTGGTGGGGTTGGGTTGTGGGATGTTATTAAAAGGCTGCCGAACACATCACCAAACTAGATAACTCTGTGACGATAGTGTGGAATTGAGACTGACAAGGTCAAATGGGACATAGTTGGAATAACTGAATTCAAATTTATGGTGGCTGTGGCTCAGGAGGTAAAGCAGTCAGAAGACGGTGTGTTGACTCCCAGCTCTTCATCCATGTGCAAGACGCAGGACCTCAAATTGCTCCTGACAGCTGTGCCAGGAGGAGGCAGAATCTGTAGAGACACCTGATGGTCAGATGGAGTATGACAGCTGACTGTGGCGCTGTGGGGAGAGTGTGACTGCAAATTTGCATGAGGAAACAGGGGAGCCCAGAGACAACTCAGGACAGTGCACCTGATCTATACACACAGTAATTGTAGTTTTAACTCACTGAAAATGTACACAATTCTCGTCCTCTAAACACATGGCTGTACTTTAAGATTCAAGATTCAAGATTGTTTTTATTGGCACTAGACATGTCTGGTGAAATTTCAGTGCAACCGCCGTGTCATAATATATACAAAATCAAGTACAAAATCAAGTACAAAAAAAAAAAAAATAATAAAAATAAAAAAGGAGAATAAAAAAGTGTGTGCACAACACACAATATACAATATACACAACAGTATACAATATACACAATGTGCAAATAAGTGTGAGTGTGTGGGTGTTGCTGTCGGGGGAGGTGTCTAGGTGTCTGCAGGGTCATGAGGTGTGGGGGGTTTGTGTGGGGGGCTGTGGGGGGTGATGGCTCTCACAGCCCTGGGGAAGAAACTGTCCCTGAGTCTGTTGGTGTTGGTCCGTATATTCCTGTACCGTTTTCCAGATGGCAGCGGTACAAACAGTCTGTGGCCAGTCTGTGTCATGCCCAGACGTACAAAAAAGCCTCTTGACACCATTGTGTCAGGTCCACAGGACATCGGCCATTTTGAGCGGAAAATGCAATTTGGCGCCATTTCTGTTCATTTCCACACCGCGCATATGATTTTACTCCTCCTACAGGTTTAACACTAACGGCATGAAACTTGGCCTGGTTACTCCTCAGACTTGGGCGATTAAAAGTTGGCGAAAGCTTTACCAAATTCTGAGGGGTGTGGCTGTGGCGGCGTCTCAAAGTTGAGCGCCTCGTCAGTGTTCGCCGCAAAACACAAAATCACTTATAACTTGTGCAAACATCGTCTGATCCTAACCAAACATCACAGGGTGGACGCTGGACCCGACCTGAACACGTACATATGTTCATAGTGACACTCATTCATAGCGCCACCTACTGGTGGTTGGAAATGGCATTTTGTTTCCACACCTCGCATATGATCGATCTCCTCCTACAAATGTAATGGTAATGGCATCAAACTTGGTCAGGTTACTCTTTAGCCATGGGGGAATAAAATTTGGTGAAATCTTTTCCAACTTCTACATGGTGTGGCCATGGCGACCCCTCGAATTTCAAGCACTCTCTGTCACTTTAGCATAAGTTTGGCTCTGTGTTTGTCTTTTTCTGCTGCATATGAACACGTACATATGCTCATTGTGACACTCACCCATAGCGACACCTGCTGGTGTTCGGAAACAACACTTTGTTTTCTCACCTTGCATATAATCGAACACCACCTACAAACTTAATGGTAACGGCCTCACACTTGGTCAGGTTACTCTTGAGTCATGGGGGAATAAAAAGTTGGCGAAAGTTTTTCCAACTTCTGAAGGGTGTGGCCATGGCGATGCCTGCTACTTGGTGTTCGCCCCAAAACCCAAAGTCACTTATAACTAGTGCAAACATTGTGTGATCTTGACCAAACGTCATAGGGTGGATGCTTGAACCGGCCTGAAAACGTATATGTTGTCATCCAACTTCTAAACGTTGTGGCCGTGGTGACCCCTTAAATTTCAAGCACTCACTATGACTTTAGCAGTGACAAATCTCCATAAGTTTGGCTCTGTGTTTGTCTTTTTCTATTGGAAGGAAGATTAATGGTGGTGGTTGAAAACGTCACTTTTAACATGTCAAGGTCCAGCGCATACCCCGACATGCGCACATCAGGGCGCGGGCCCGATCATTCAGGTTGTGATTCAGGTTGTAAGTGTGCCTACCATTGCCAGTTAGAAATGGGAAATATTTGAGCTTGTTGTGAATCATTCAATTCAGTCGATCAGCGAAATCAATCTTGTGCACTTTGTCATTTTTCAGAATATATTTGACTGCAGTATTGTAAATATTTTGGGGTATTCTAATTATTTTGTTTTTGTTCGTTTTGATTAATTAACAGGAGAAGAACTGTTGTAGTCACTAAATATGTGATTAGTTTGCACTTTCAGACTTGCAGGGCCAAAGTCACTAAAACAAGCAACGGGTTAATTGAGACCTCGGACTCGTGATTCAATACGAAGATTCGGATCATTAACCCGAATGATTCATGAACCGACCAGCTCGAATCCCAGTGCGCAGCCGTAGCCCGGGTGACGAAGATGGTGCTCATCAAGGAATAGTAAGTCTTAAATGCTTAAAATTGCACTTTTTGTAGTATTTCATCAATCAGAGAGGTCATCATTGAAGCATGAACGTGTACATTTCATTTACTGCTGTCCTTCGCCTTACCCATACGAGGGGAGCTTTAAGAAGGGTGGATCGGTACGTGGACAACACCGGTCCTTTTAGGCGTTGTTAATGCGAGCTATCGTAAGCTACAGTTACAATAACAACGGACATAAGTACCCTTATAATATAAACACAGCCCTGGTTATAGACAGACTATCTACACATTATCTATACGAGCCATTTAAGGTGGATGACATCGCCGGCTCGGTGGTTAGCAAAATGTTATTTCCTGAAACGTGACAGATAAAGACTTCTTCTTCATCGGCTTTACCGTTAAAGCTAGCTGGCTAAGTTAGCTACAGCAGCCGCTTAGCTGCTGATGAGACATTTTTCACTATCTGTAATGCACAAAATGTGTTGTCAAGTTATAACAGGGGTAGAAGGATTTTACCCCTACCATCAGCGTTAACCAGTAGTTTGGTCGGAATTACCCTTAAGTCGTGACCCATAGCATTTTGTTTGGGCTTGCGTGAGGTTATGGGAAGATTAACCGGTTTGCTGTCACTTTGTTGGCGCAAGCATTAGCTAGTTGCCCCCAACGCTGCCTCAGTAATGCGGTTAATTTGTTTTTGTAATGTGTGGATTTATCCACTATGCGTTTTAACAGGGCCAGCTTTCGCTATGTGGCTATCTGCTATAGATAATGGTGTCTGAGCTATTTAACTGAATTTATTATCAGGTCAATCAATCAATCAGTCAATCAATCAAGTTTTATTTGTATAGCCCATATTCACAAATTGCAATTTGCCTCATAGGGCTTTAACAAAGAGTACAGGGTATGACATCCTCTGACCTACACCCTCAACAAGGGTGAGGAAAAGTGCAATGGATGCCATGTGTACACAACACATTAACAACATGACTTATAATTATTAATTATACAAGTAGAATAATATAATATAATATAATATAATAGTGGTAGTGGTGCGTTGAGTGCAGTGCTGAATCCAGGTCCTGCAGCTCCAGAGCATGTTCTACGATCAGCTGCCACCACAGTCGATGGTCCATTGAAGTGGCTGCACCTGGTACTGGAACAGTGGAGCACAAAGACTCGGAGAAGAGGGTGAATTAGTACAGTGCATTAATAAGACACCGATATAATGATATGATGTAGATGGAAGGAGGGAAAGCAGACAGAGGAAGAGAAGGATAAGGTCTAAATGTCCCCCGACAGTCTAGGCCTATGGCAGCTTAACTAAGAGCTGATCAAAGATGGACCTCGACCGGCCCTACCTATAAGCTTTGTCAAAAAGGAACGTTTTATATATATATGTGTGTGTGTGTGCGTGTGTGTGTGTGTGTGTGTATATAATCTGTGCCTCCTTTTGTAATAATTTCCACAAATTTGTCTATTCATTTGCCTTGTGGACACCCTGTATGATGTCTGTAAAGGGCTTCCCATTAGGGTTGTAAGACATGGGCAAAAAAAATCTTGATTATTATTATTATTTTTAAAATATTCAATTAAAAAAACACTGTTAACCCTTCTTGCTCACCAGGGGCCTCATTTATAAAACTTTGCGTAGGATTGGGTGAAAACTTTGCGGATGCCAGATTCGACAAAATGGCGTTAGCCATTTATTAAAACGTGATTAAAATCATTATAAACTGATTTATAAAAACGTGCTTATGCACGTCGTACGCTAGTTTCCCTTCATAAATCACAACCCGTTCTAAATGTGGTGCCACCTGTGCGGTGGTCATGCCACACCCACACTTGCCTAAAATGGTCAGTGGAACGCCCCTAATTAATATGCATTAGGGGTGTTTAGGGGCGTTCCTGAGAGGAAGCGGCAATAGCATGGCGCAGGATAATAGATGGAAGAAGAGAAACGTCACTAACTGTAAGGGAAAAGTGTCACTGGATGAACAGGATTTCATTCAGCGGTCAAACTGTTGACATCACCGATGGCAAAAAGGCTGCAGGATGCAGCTTGTGACGGATGCTGAGTTGTCACAGGGTCGGGTTATTAAAATGACAGTGATCCCACGTTAAGGTGGATGCCAAAAAAGGCTGACACCAACAGATCATCTGTGCCAGGGGTGGTGGAAAGGGCCAATCAGAGCTCACTACACAGGAGGAAAATAATAATAATAATCAGCGAGCCCTGTGTCCTGAGTGGTGCTGTGGCAGAGGCAGAGGGGTACACTGAGGCTGGTCACAGAAACAATCGGCGACTCAGATACTGCGTCACTTACAGGTTAAGAAAAAAACTGAGCTCATTAAACAACTGCTTTTTTAAAATGATCAATAAACAATAAACTCTGTGAGGTAGAGGAACAGTGCGATGTGGGGTTTATGTGATCGCTCTGTGCCTGTGGCATCAAGGCACCTTCCTTTCACGTGCACGATGGTGAGCACCATAACAGCGCGTGTTTGTTTGCGGTGCAGGTTGTAGTGCTGCTACTCTGTGGTCTGCAGGTTCATAAATGGGACTGACAGAGTATCATCCACTGTCACCTGGAAGACTACTGAATGAATACATCTTTAAACGTGGACAAGATAAAAACGTTTATTTATGAAGTAAAGTTGTCATATGTAATATGAAATATGAATATTCAGATTTACTTTATATGACTTGTGGCATTTCAGACTGTTCCTCGTGTTACCTTCTGTGGTCGCCCTTTTTCCCTTTCCCGTTATTGTGTGTACGCATGGGTGAAAGTTTCCGGAGAGCAGTGCATAGTTCCCCTTAAGTTTGTTTTTTATAAATCCCAAACTTTGCATATAACATGGCATGCGCAATCTTTTGTGCGTACGCAGCGTTTATAAATGAGGCCCAAGGACATTTATGGACAGAATATTTCAGAACATTGTTTAAAATTGTTTAAGCTTTAAACTTAAGCATTCTGGAGACTCCCAATTAAACTTCTGTGTAGGGACATTAAATGGGTAAACATTCAGGTTATCTGCTCTGAGGTCAATTGTGCAGCAGACAACAGTGCTTCTTCTACGTTTGCAGAGATACCTCTGTGTATCAACAGACCTTTCCCGTGTGATGTAACATGACAGGCAATGTATATTTTGAAGTATCCTTTGCAATACCCTATGTCAGTGTAGTTTTTCAAAGGTAAAAAGTTGTTGAATGCTGTATATGAAATCAAAGATGATTATGTTATGGTTGTATTTTTTCACTTGATTCATTAATTGTTTTTAAGACATCTAAAATTGTGACAGATCATAAGTCACTGTGGGGAAATATTGCCAAGAAATATTCTCTTTAGTTTCTTGGCTTATAATAATTTCAGATTGTTTACAAGGTTGCATATTCTCAGCCTGTGCAGTGCCACAGTAAGGTTTATCAGCCAGTTTATATCAAGGGTAGGTGTGGAGTTGCTCAATTGGTCAGTTTCAGCAGAGGCTGTCTCTGTATTCAGATAAGGTGTGCAAGTTCCTGTGCACCTGTGTAGTGCAGTCTTTCACATAAAAATTAAGCTCTAATATCTCTACATAGACTGATTATAATTAGCAACATGTTAGTACTACTACATACTGCTATTTTTTTTAATTTTAATTAACTCTGTATTTATGTTGCATAGGAAATAGCTGAAAAAGAAAGTTGCTTTTAAATCCATTACCTAATGTAACTGGGCAGTTAAAACTACCTGTGATGACAGATGTTAAACAAAAGTGTTTTTTACATATTTGTCTGTGACATGCACTTTGAAAGAATATTTAAGTCTTACAGTAAATACAAAGCCAGACCGGGTGTCTTGCATTTCTTGTTGTTCTGTATTGGGGAATAAACTTAGCAGTTATAGTGCAGTTATACACATATGAAGTCCATATGAAGTTCTGTTGGAGAAAACTTTAAACAGTTTCTTTTGCAACACAGGTTCAGTTTTTTTTTTTTGCCCGGAAATGGTGACAGTTTATCAAGTTTACACAAAACTTTATGCTTCATCTGTCTATGTTGGTCACAGACTGTGTTGGTCAAATGCTTCAGAATTTGTAGTAATTAAAAAAATTAAAAATGCAGACTCAACAAAAAGAAAACTATTCGACAAGATTTACTTTACATTTTGTACATTAGTCAAGTGTTCTACATCAGTTAATTTATTCTCACTTTCCCTCTCTCAGCCGTGTAGTGTTGCCAGTCTCTGTGGAAGAGGTGAGTATTACAAACAAAATATCTTAAATATTACATGTTACATTTTACATATAATTTTTCACAAATTCTTTGAGTCATTGTTAGTACTGCTATTGCAGTTACAGAATGGTCTTAACGTTTTAATTGCTATCTCATCAGAAGATGATGACAAAATGCCTTTGTTGAAGATGTTGCTTGTGGAGTGACCTAGACTGGGGTCTGGACCCTGCCTTTAAAACAATTATTGACTGTTTTCTTCAAAACAGAGAATTTACAACAGCTCTTTCATTTGATCAAAGACTTTGCTCTCCAGTAGAATCTTTCAATATGATTTGACAGCTGAAATTTTGGAGGCTTCTTTACTTGGAAAAAATAGTGCCGCAGCTAGTTGTTACTGGTTAGTGGCAACACATCCGTAGAGCACCTGCATTGACCTCAGGGACTTTGTCCAGCAGTTGCCTGTTCCAGCAGGCATGTTTGTATGCATAATCTTCTTTTGTTCCAATTTCTCACAGTATCAAGTTGGACAGTTGTACTCTGTGGCTGAGGCCAGCAAGAATGAGACCGGAGGAGGAGAAGGCATTGAGGTGCTGAAGAATGAACCCTATGAGAAGGATGGAGAGAAGGGACAATACACACATAAAATATACCATCTGAAGAGGCAAGCAAAAGTTACTTGTTTGTATTTTATGTTGTATCATATTTACATAAGTGGTAATTTGATTAGTTATTTTGTCTATTAACATTTTTTTATTCTTCGGGCAAAAATGAGTTTGTTTTGTGCAACCAACAGTGCAAAATCAGGTCAATAATGTAATTTATTCCAGAAACTGTAAGATTTTCTTTAAATGTGCATGAAAATTAGATACCCAGTTGGTCTGGGCTAAAACTAAAAACTGAAACTGAATCAATATATTTCTACCTCTGCCAGCCCACAACTGCCTCAAAACATACAGTATGTATTTGTCTTCTTTCTCTTCTTTCTTCTATTTTGTATATGAAAAATATCCTGTGGCTGATGCTCCAAACCAGTTTCTCTACTGGTACCAATTAAGCATGTATCTGCTTACACATTCAGTTAGTGAAACCTCTGATCACAAACTCAATTTGTTCCGGACCTCGGTACACGAATATTTCACTGTCAACTTTTCCCATCGAAGTCAATGTAAATACAATCAATCCATTCCAGAAATCTGTTCCAAGAAACTTTTTTATTCCTTTAATTGCTTATAGAATGGAATCAATTGCATGTGGGATGGGATTAATTATGTTTTTAATTAATTATGTTTTTGTTTTAAATAAAACACATTCTTGTATGAATCAACAGGTTTGATTCAGGCACAGACTGCAAGTCTGGGTTCGCAGCAGTGTGATTAATAACAAGCGGTAACTACACTTTTACCGATGGTAGTGCGTTTAGGCTTTGTACCACTTTCACTTTTTACTTTCTTGGGAGCCATTATGCGGAATAAAACAAATACAGGGGGTCCTCGAGTTATGATGGTCGCGAATTGCGTCATTTTCGTGGTAACGACACATCTCCCGTGAACTTCCTTGTTTCGGCTTATGCGGTTTGCCCCGTAAATACGTACAGACTAGAACTAGTTGGTGAGCGCTCTCTCTGTCTCTCAGCGCGCCTGCCGGCTCTCCAGCACCTCCACAGCACAGCTAGGCTACTCTGCCTTGTGTTTACTTATGTGAAATGGACGGCTGGCGGGGGCGGGGGGGTGTGTGTGTGCAGCGGCAGCCGGTAAGGAGATGCACACGGACACAGATGGGTTCGGGATCGTGGCAATACCGTAGGTTTATTCACAACACAGGGTCTACACGGTTGATATCAGAAATCTAAAGGAAATGCTCATTACACTCGTGATGTCAACCTCTACGGTGTTTCAAAAGGGACAAGAGGGACAAAAGGCAATTCACCACAGTAAACTCTTATTGTAGGGTGGTGTTGTATCGACATCTTGTGGCACAATGTATGCACAATGGCACAATGAATGTATGTTCCGACTAACGTCGAAATTCGGTTATGACACATTCTCAGGAACGGATCTCCGTCGTAACTCGAGGACCCCCTGTATGTGATGAAGTGCACTGAACGATGTTGACACAAGACGAGTGAGAGAACAGGCGACGCACATTTCACAGTCAGAATTCCGGTCAAAATTCTTGTTTCATGGTTAGTGATGTTTGCGATCGGTTCCACTGTACAGTGAGATTCCTTTGGAGTAGGGGATAATTGACAAATGTAGGATGTCCTTACATTGGATAAGCTTGAGCTAGCAAACATATCTCAAATTATTATTTGTATTTGTCTTAAACATATTCATAGAGTTTGAAAAAAATGTGAACATCTATTAAATGAATTGAACTCAACGCATGCCTGCCTGACAGGCAAAAAGCTCTTAAATAAACACAGCAGCATGTGTGAGAGGTATGTGCACACTTAAAGACACAGAAAACCACTGCACCATTTATGGCTTTATAAGTCAGGAGGACTTTAAATTAAAGTCTAAATTTCACAGGGAGCCAGTGCAGTGAAGCTAATACAAGAGAGATATGATTTCATGTCAATACATTTGCGGGAGCATTTTGAACAAGCGGCAGAGTCTTTAAACCTTACTGGTGCAGCCTGAATAGTCAAGCCTGGAGGTAACAAAGGGGTGGACAAATTTTTTGGCATCTCCTAGAGACAAGACATTTTTCCAGTGTTATCTGTGAAAGTAGGCAGTCCTTAAAATCTGGGGAATCAAAAGATAAATCAGGATCAAAGATAAGTCCCATATTCCTGATGGTCCACTGGAGGCAAGGATAATGCCATCTAGAGTAGCTATATTGCTATATAATGATTCTCTAAGGTGTCTTGGGCAAAGGATTAGGACTTCAGTTTTGACTGTCTTTTATTGTAGAAATTTTGGATCATCATTGTTTAAGACATGCCTGAAGTTTCATATGGCTTCATTGATGCACAGCTTGGTGTCATCTGCATAAAAATTGTAATGTACAGAATGTCCTTGATATATGTATCTGTATTGCTGCGCAAGACCAAACACGACGCAGAGTTCCACAAGTTTGCAGCTGCTAGTAGCAACGCAGCATTGGTGACAATGAAGAAAATAAGTGATATATTTTTGGAAAAGAGCTTTAGATTGTTCAGTACAGTGCCAAAAACAAGAAAAGCCCCAGTTTACTATTAGCAGACAAAATAAAATGTGTCATGCTCAACAAGAAAATGACCTGTTATTCACAATCTCATTCATACTGGCAAAACCCATGATCATTTATTTATGCCATACAATTATATAAACTGAATCAAGTTGTGTCAGTGTTGTTGTTAGTTGCTTTGCTACAGAAAACAGTAGCACAAGGAACGTGAAAATTTCATTTTTAGGTCTTTGTAACCCCAACAAGGCTCACAGCATGGCCCTGAAATCACCAAACATGGCAAAAGGTTGTGCTTTAAATCTGAAATGAGTGCAACCTGACTATTTGACTTCTCTTTCTGTCTTTGCAGTAAAGTTCCAGGGTTTGTGAAAATGATTGCACCAGAGGGAGCATTAGTTTTTCATGAAAAAGCATGGAATGCCTACCCATACTGTCGGACTAGTAAGTTCATGCCAAATCACTTCATATTGACTGGTTGCATGGTAAATGTGAATGCTCATAGGTGTGTGATTTTATGGCTTCTCAAATATATTTATAATATTATATATGTATATGTAATATTTATATATGTGATACAGTTACACATTTTCATCTGTGCCATTTAGTTGTTTGTTTAGTGTTCTAGAGTTAATTGATGTCATCCTGATTTTTGACACTGATGCAATTTTTTTTTGTTTCCTTTTTTCCTACCTCCTCTGCAGTCGTGACTGTAAGTTGTTTGGCAGACTTGTTTTTTACAGCTTAGTCAACTATTAAGCTAAACTGAAATTTATTTGCATCTCTGTATGTAAAGTTAGTGCAGTGATGTTGGGTTTCGAGCCCGAACTAGCTGGTCAACTGCAGAAGCTGGCAAGCATCCTATTACCACAATTTGAGTCAATTCTGTTTGTATAGGCCCACGTACTGTTAACTGCTATTTGTATCAGGAATTGTGAATAATTTCAGTCACAAACAAGGAATTCAGGGTGATTTTAAATGCTAATAAGTCAGGTTCACACACTGCAATTAACAAAAGCAGTATTTATCCGATCGCGCACCTCCAAAATTTTAACCCACAGCTAGTGCAGTTATATCAAAAATACATATTGACACAGGGGCAGAGCTATTGACGGGGGTAGGATAATGTGTTAGTGTGTGTGGGGAGGGGCTTTCCTATGAGCTATGTACTTTTACTTAGGCTAAATTTAGATCAAAGCAGATGAGTGCAGAATGTTGATTTAGTCTAAATGACTCTTTCATTAATTGGATTTAGTTGCAGGGTACATATTTTAGAAATCTTTATTCATGGTGTTTTCTGTATTGGCAATACTAGACTAGCGTAGAATTGCTTTATTGTCATCATACATAGGTCATGATGAAAATACAGCAGCTGCCATTGCACAGTGCTTTTACTATACATAGTAAGAAAAATAATAATATACCGTAAAACCAGTATCAGTGCATGTACAGTATATGTACACTAGTCAAAGCAAGAATAAGATTTAAAAAAGTTATGCATAAAAAATAGATAGATCAGCAGTATGTACAGGTTAAATATTGTACGGTTTCAGGTATTGCATGATAGATTTGTGTTTTTGCACAAATTGATATGGGTAGTTTTAGTAGAAATGTCAGTTATTGCACCAGTTGAGATGAACAGTATCAGTTCTTGCAGAAGTAGTGTTTGATATCTCACTAACAGCTTAAATGTCTTACTCTAAACTAAACGAAAAATTTACATTGTCGTGTTTAATAAATCTATGTTTTTCTCTCCTACATTTTAGAATGAGTACATGAAGGACGACTTTATGATAAAGATTGAGACGTGGCACAAACCCGACATGGGAACAGTAGAAAATGTGAGTGAGCTGAAGGCAGTGTGGAAGTATGAAAGAAAAGTTTGGGTGTTCTACAGCAGTTAAATATTGCACTTCCAAGAACAGTTGTCTCTTGGCTAGAAAGCAATGAAGTCTATGAAATCCCCATTTCTGAACCCTAATAAAGGTGCACCAAAATCTCCAAGTCATCCTATAGCTATGTAGTTAAGAAAGGAAACCAGAAATTTCTCATACTGGAGAATTCTTGGTATGTTTGATGTAATATATACTATTTAAATGGCTTAAGTAGTTTTCAGTTTTTGTGTTGTGAATTAGGCAAATGAGAACTTTTATGCACCTCTCCTTTACCGTCTATGTGCCTTTCGTTTGTTTTCGTCTAGAGGTATAAATACTCGGTAATGTTAAATTGCACATTGTCAAAACAACATATTTGATACTATCATAGATGATATATATCGCACACCTCTAGTTTCAATACACATTTAAGCACACTCTGTTATTCTTAATAACATTAAAACAAGAACAGAATGTTCCTAGTTTCGTGTTGTTTTAACTCATGTGATCATTGAGATCATATGTTTACTTGCTTCTCTCTTGACAGGTCCATGATCTGGATGAGCAGATGTGGAGGACTGTGGAGGTGGTGCCGATAGATATTGTAAATAAAGAGGAAGTGGCCCCTGCGGTGAGTTTCTCCTTCTCTATTTGTGGCCTGTAAACATTTTCTTAAATTACTAAACTAAGGTGTAAATACAGTATAGTAAGTGAGTGGTTTAGTTGTGATCATTGTACAGAGGTAACAGAGCTTGCAGGCTGAAAAGCAGGGTTTGATAACTGACTGCTCTGTTTGGATGTTTCTACAGTACACAGTTTGAAGTGGCAGAGAAGCAGAGATATCTTTGCAAATACTTTAAAATATTTTAAAATTTTGATGAACAGTATCAAAAGTTTTAGCATGTTTGTTGATGGTGTGGAGGTATGTGTGACAAGAGCTGAGAGCTTTGTTCCATGAATATTTATATAAGATTATATGTGATAACACAAGCCAGCCCCTTCACCTATGGAAAGACACTTGCAATCAAATTTTCCTGGAATGCTACATGCCGTGTATTGATATATTCAGCTCCTCCTGGTTATCTCTCACACCATGACTCATCAACACTATGCAGTTAGATTGCATTAATACATCATTTGGGGTCTGTACAGAAATGGTGACATGCTTCTTTGTATATTTGTATATCGAGCTGAGAATGTGAAGATGTAGCCACTGGAGCTCCACCGATTTAACGGCTGGCCGATTAATCTGCGCCATTTTTGACAAAATTATTTTAATCGGCCTCGGCTGATATGCATGTTTCCCAAGCTTGATTGCAGCCTGGGTCCAGGATGGTGGCGCATCACCCAAATTTTCGGCCAAAGCTCCAAAGCACTGCAACTGTTTGCAGGAAGTGATATGATGATGAGATGATGTTATTAACATCCTTCTCCTGGTTTGAGATGAACATTTCAGCTTTGTCCGCCACCCCAGTATTGTGCGCGGTTGTATATAGACCACCACATTACAATCAAGACTTTATTGATTACATCTTGACCTTGACAGAAATATTGCCAAAATATGACTACAGTTCAATAGTTTAATAGATTTTAATACATGTACCGTAAATTCCGGACTACAGAGCGCACCTGATTATACGCTGCACGCTCCAATTTTAGAAAGAAAAACAATTTTGTACTTCTATAGGCCGCACCGGATTTTAAGCCGCATGTGTCCCCCGTTGTATGAGATACAGGGGGTCCTCTAATTACGTCGGTGGCGAATTACGTCGTTTTCGTAGTTAAGACACATCTCCCGTGAACTTCCTTGTTTCGGATTAAGCGGTTTGCCCCGTAAATACGTACAGACTTCACACTGGAAGAGTTGCTGAGCGCTCGCTCTGTCTCTCAGTGCTGCAGAGAGACAGAGAATGTAAAACCCTGAAATGGGACACAACTAAATGTAAACCGCTTCATCAAACTTATCAGTTTGACTGTGAAGCGCTCTCAGCGCTGCAGAGTGCCGGCACCTCCACAGCTGTGTTTACTCATGTGGCGGGGGGGGGGTGGCCGGCCGGTCGGCGGGGGAGGGGGGAGGGGTCTCAACCCCTACGGTGTGTCAAGAGGGACAAGAGGGACAAAAGGCAATTCACCATAATAAACTCTTAGTTTAGCGTGGTGGCGACATCTGGTGGCACAATGTATGCACAATGGCACAATGAGTGTATCGCCCCATGAAAAAAAACATGTAATAGTCGCACCATATTATAGGCCGCAGTGTTCAAAGTGTGGGAAAAAAGTAGCGGCTTATAGTCCGGAATTTACGGTATCTACATGTGCAGTCCTGTGAAGCCTCTGCCCAAAGACTTTTTTTATCCTGCACAGTGCTGTTGTATTATTAACTCGTCAGTGCTGCTGCTCTCTTCTCTGCTGCCTTCTTTTCAGTGATCAGCCCTACCAAGTGTTTGTACCTTAACTTAGATGTTTAGACATTATCCTCTTACTTTAGCTTGACTCGATAGATTAGACTAGATAGATAGATAGATAGATAGATAGATAGATAGATAGATAGATAGATAGATAGAT
>JAFBJQ010001593.1:8728-75395 GCA_016785345.1 Trinectes maculatus | reverse complement strand
TGTCTGAATCTCAGAAACTCACTCAGCTTTTATCCACACACACTGATTACAAGCAAACAGATCACAGATGAGGATGGTTACCTTTAGTAGCCATTCAAACCCATTTGTGTCACCTTCAGTGCACGTTATCAGGCCAAAATCACCTGGGTATGTAAACTTTTGATCAGGGTCATTTGGGTAGTTTCTGTTGTCATTATGATTTAAAAAGAGAAAATGCAGTTGTTTGACAATAAATTGTTTCACCGAACCACTAAGCACTAGTGGAAAAAAAGCTTTTGTGTTATCACTGATTTTCTCTGAAAAAAGGCAAGGAAAGCAAAGATTCTGCAGGGGTATGTAAACTTTTGAGCACAACTGTAGATAGATAGATAGATTACTTTATTCATCCCCAAAGGGAAATTAAGTTGTTATAGCAGTCCGGTATATTGAATACAATAAAAATACAATAAAATACAACAGAATAAAATAAGATACTGAGGTAGAAAAATAAAAATAATAAAGAACAAAACACAAGAAAAGTAGGCATATAAGGTGCAGTGGCAAGATGATGGTAGTAGTACAGATGATGGTAATGTTATTGTTACTAAACAGTATATAAATGGAATGTAGAAATAGTACAGTATATATATATATATATATATATATATATATATATAAAATAGTAATAATACCATACCAATAACAATACAATACCAAATAATAACAGTGTATAATAATTATAACTGCAATATGTAATATGTACACATTATGATATAATACGATATATAGTAGAGCTATAAATAAATACGTGACTATACCGGATATACATACCATAGATAATAGTGTAGAATATGTAATATGTAAATAGAGTGTGCAAAAAGACAAGATTATTGTACAATATGATATATACAGGGGGTCATCGAGTTACGTCGGAGATCCGTTCCTGAGAATGTGTCGAAACCGAATTTCGACGTAAGTCGGACCATACATTCATTGTGCCATTGTGCATACATTGTGCCACCAGATGTCGCTATAACACCACGCTAAAATAAGAGTTTATTATGGTGAATTGCCTTTTGTCACTGTAGGGGTTGATATCGCGAGTGTAATGAGCATTTCCTTTAGATTTCTGATATCAACCGTGTAGACCCTGTGTTGTGAATAAACCTCCGGTATTGCCACGATCCCGAACGCATCTGTGTCCGTGTGCATCTCCTTACCGGCTGCCGCTGATGAGTATGCCCGCACCCCAGGACACCACAGCAAAGAAGATGGTGCTCGTCACAACAGACCGATAGAACATCTGCAGTATCTTGTTGCAGACATTAAAGGACCTGAGCCTCGTCAGGAAGTAAAGCTGGCTCAGGCCCTTGTTCTAGATGGCCTCTGTGTTGGTAGACCAGTCCAGTTTATTGTCCAGTTTGACACCCAGGTACTTTTATGCAGTCACCAACTCCACATCCGTCCCACCGTTCCTCCCGAAATCCACCATCATCTCCTTTGTCTTTGCCATGTTGAGCTGCAGGTGGTTCTCACCACACCACTGCACAAAGCAGTCGACCTGGTCCCTGTAGTCAGCCTCCCTCCCACCCTCCACACACCCACAATGGCCGTGTCATCAGACAGTTTCTGCAGATGACATGACTCAGTGCAGTACTTAAAGTCAGTAGTGTATGTAGTGAAGAGGAAGGGGGACAGCGCAGTTCCCTGGGGGGCCCGCTGGTACTGATCAGATGATCAGACACACAGTTCTGTGGTCTCACAAACTGTGGTCTGCCTGTCAGATAGTCTTCGACCCAAGTGACGAGGGGAGCACCCACTTGTTGAGAAGGGCCTTCAGGTCACTGGTTACCCACGGTTTGTTTTTTGGGTAACTCAGGGTGTTTGCTTTGTAATCCCGCAGTCACAGTGTGGATGATGTCACATGCTGTGTCTGCGTTCCAGGAATGTAAACAGTGTTGGCGATGACACTGGTAACTCCCTCTGCAAATAATATAGACGAAGTCCGATGGCGAGGAGCTCGATGTTCGGGCGGCAGAGACAGAGACGTATCCACCATGAGCACGGCAAGGCCCTGTTCTTTCTTCTTGCTGGTCGCGGTGGCGTCTCTGTCGGCTTGAACCGTGTAGGAGCCAGGAATAGTGACGTTAGAGTCCTGTATCTGCTCGTGGAGCTACGTTTCCATGAAAAACATGATACTAGCTTTACCACTTTATTTGCCAGCTATCTCGCGTTTCCAGTGATGACTGCAGGTATGAAGGGCTTAAACTTCCTCTTCTCCATCCTCTGTTTAAGCACTGCTTTGCAGCGTTGCCGTCTCGTCTTTACCTCCTCTGGTATGGTGGGTCTCTCTCCGGGCAGGAAGGTGTGCCTGAGGGCCATCAGATGGTTGCGGGTGTAAACAATGCCAGCGTGTGTTGCTGGCATGGCTCCCAGTGATCCGAAGAGACCAAAGTGCAGTTAAAAGAAATACAACGTGTCCAGTAAGTTACAAAAGCATCGTGCAGTTGTGCGTTGTGGAGATGCGCAGTACAGTGCAAAAATAAAGATAAAAGATAAACAATAAACATATAAAAACACACACAAAAAAACAACAGTAATACCGGTAGCTGCTACGACAGGCAACCATCAAAACGGCGCCATCTTGAGCTGAAAATTGTAAACTCTGGCCTGGCTTGGACACTTCTGTACTTTCAAATTTTAGACCAGTTTCTGTTTAAAATTAGGAAAAAATAGTTTATCGACAACTAAATATCTTTTTAAATAAACTCAACATTCTTGTGGTGTTCCAGTATGGGTTTCAAATACGTCACAGTACTGAGTCGCCACTGTTGAGGGTTTTTAATGATGTTCTTTTGGCCACAGACTATGGTCACTGTGTAGTTTTGGTTCTGTTGGCCCTAACAGCAGCCTTCGATACAGTGGACCATCAAATCATCCTGTCTCACCTGGAAAACTGGGTGGGCATTAAGGGTGTAGCTCTAGACTGGTTCAGGTCCTACATAGAGGAGTTTCTGTGTCCATGTTGGACATGCAGTGTCCAGGACCTTTTTGTGGAGGGGGTGGGAGGCCTCTTACATGTGGAGTGCCGAATGCCTCAAGGCTCTATACTTGGCCCTCTCTTTTCACCTACTACTGCTTGGTTCCATTCTCCAAAAACATGGCTTTTCTCTTTTTCTCTTACATGCAACTAAAACAAGAAGATGCATATTCTGCTAATAGACTACATGAGAGCACTTCAGAAACCAAAGCTTGGGAGGAGCGCGCTTGAGCATGAGTAGTGAGTAGACATGTCTTCCACAGCTCCCAGATAAATCTGTTAAATTTCTACATTTTGGACCTTGTAACCGTTCAGACTTCGTTGGAAACATAAATTAAGTGACTTTATTACCTCGCGAGTGGACAAATGCCTCCCAAACTGGCCAAACAACAGAGTGGGAAAGGTTAGCATTAGCAAAATCATAGCAATATGAAAGCGCTGGCTGATGCAGTTACTGCTGTGCAAACCTCTATCATCTCATTTCGGGAGGAAAATCGGGCATCTATTGCCTCTCTCCATTCGATTTTGACTGTGTTTGGCCAACAAATTACTGATTTAGAGGACGGTATGAATGAGTTCGACAAGAGACTGAGCAGCATGGAAATTTCCCAAACTTCACTGGCTAAGGAAAACGATCCATTGAAGGAGAAGGTAGCTTACTTGGAAAACTACACCAGACGGTAGAATATACGTGTTGTGGGATGGCCCGCAACCATCAGAGTTTATTACCAGGCTGCTCATTGAGGTGCTTGGGGAAGACAGTTTTGAGGAGCCTCAAAACTGTCGGTGGACAGAGCCCACAGAAGTTTGGCCCCAAAACCAGCAGGTGGTGACAATAGACCACGGCCGTTCATTGTCAGACTCCACCACTTTCAAACTAAAGAGCTGATCCTACGCCTCGCCAGACAGAAGGGTCCGCTCTCTTATAACGGATCAAGATTTTACATCTTTCCTGATTACAGCCCGGATGTCAACAAACAATGGGCAGCCTTCTCCGAGTCCAAAAAGGAGCTCCACGCCGCAAAGATCCAGTTCGGCTTCTACTACCCAGCGACTCTGCAGTTTACACACAACGGGAGGCACATGAAGTTCACCGACCCTGAGATCGCACTGACTTATGTTAACGAAAATGTTACTGCTGATGACGGAAGCTCCGTCTTTCATGCTACACAAGGTGGTGACTGAGGTAATGTTGATGATCGGGTCAAAATGCAAATAACTAATTGAGAGAGACAGTGATATTATTAGATATGGTTATTCTGTAAATATTACTGACAGTATTTTTTATTTATTTATTTATCTATTTATTTTTTCTTTTCTTTCATTTTCATAGTATTATTTTATAAATATTATTTATGTGGCAATGACCGTCTTTGTGTGAATGTGTACACATCACACGTAACGCTACATATGTATGCCCTCCTAATTTTTTTACATATTTTTATTTTTATGATCATGGCTGATCTCGTTACACTGACTTTCAATGGCCTACAGATATTATGGTTTCAACGATGTGAAGACATCACAGGTTATTTAATAACCTACACTTTTGATAAGGTTCATTAATGGTTCAGAAATATATTCAATATTTCGGGTAGCATGCAAATGCAGGTTTCCAGTAGTTTGAAGTTTTCGGGGGGGGGGGGGGGGCAGCCTTTTTAAGGCTTGTTTATGTGTTATATGTAGTATTTTTGACGTGTTATTTGTTTTGTATACAGCTTGTGCACTGATTTGGATTTCTTATCGTCTAAATGGGGTAGACACTGGTATTTTTGATTTGAGTGGTTCTAATGGCACAGGGTAATTCAAATCTTGTCTCAGGTAAAGATGACATGAAAATTATAAGCTGGAATGTTAAGGGTTTGAATCAGACAATCAAAAGAAAAAGGGTTCTCTCTCAATTACAACATCTCAAGTTGGTATTGCATTCCTACAGGAAACCCACCTTCCAAATCGAGACCAGTCAAAAATTCATAAAGAATGGGTAGAGCAAATTTTTCACTCGCAGTTTAACATTAAAGGTAGGAGAGTAGCTATACTCATTCACAAAAAGATTCCCTTCATTGTATCAAACACTATCTTGGACCCAAATGGCAGATATGTCATAGTTGTGGGAGAGCTGTTTCAACTTCGCTTAGTATTGGTCAGTATCTACGGACTGAACTTTGATGATGATAATTTTTTTAAAAAAGATGCTAAACTCCATCCCTAATCTAGATAGTCATCACTTGATTATGTCTGGGGATTATAACCTACTAATGGATTCTACCTGCGATCTACCGCTCTTCCCAGTCTGTATTGAGATCATTTAAATCTGTGCAAACACTCCAATCGTTCGTGGACATACATATGTAAACTTATAGAGCCATGGAGAGTTAAGCACCCTACCAAGAGGGAGTATTCATATTACTCTAATGTACACAAGTTATTCTCCTGGATAGATTTTTTTTTTTGGTTGACTCCTATTTGCTAAGTGCTATTACAGATTGTAAATATGACCCAATTATTATGTCTGACCATGCCCCGGTGAGTATTAAAGTAACTCTTCCGATTCAGAGGACAAAACGGACATGGCAGTTTGATACACTCCTGGCAGATTCAGACTTTATGAAGTTCATTACAGAACAAATTGATTTTTTTCTGCAGGTAAGCAGGACTGATCTCAGATGTATCTCAGCCTCAACGCTCTGGGAAACACTTAAAGCATATCTCAGAGGACAGATTATTTCCCGCTCTGCCTATATTAGGAAAATGAAATATAGGAATGTAGAGTAGCTATCTTCAGAAATTAAGACTCTGGACGGACTCATAGCCACCTCTCCGACCCCTGATCTGATTAGGAGAAGAGTAAACTTACAAACTGAAATTGATCTCTTAACTACCATCTAAGCAGAGAGGCTCATCCTTAAATCCCGGAGCAGATTCTATGAAGAGGGGGATAGACCTTCCAAGTTATTAGCCAGTCAACTCCGTCAAAAAGTGGCATCCCGTATTATTTCGCAAATTATGCTACCTGATCGCTCCTCAAAAGAGGATCATCAGACTATTCACAACTGCTTTTAAGAGTTCTATTCTAAATTATATTCTTCAGGCTCAACACTGGGTGACAACCAATTTGACGCTTTCTTTTCTACCCTGAACATTCCTATAAACTCTGATTCCAAAGAGCGATTGGAACAAAATTTGATGCTGGAAGAAATTACCAGTGCGATAATATCCCTTCAGAGTGGAAAAGCCTCCGGCCCAGATGGGTTTCCAACTGATTTTTATAAAAAATTCAAAGATAAACTTGCCCCTCTTCTTCTCTCAGTTTATGCAGAAGCACTGGAGAATAATATTCTTCCGAATACGCTTTGCCAGACATCTATTACGTTGTTATTATAGAAGAATAAGGATCCCCGTGATTGCTCATCGTACAGAGCTTGACAAACTGTGACAGCAAAGTGTTCTCAAAGGTCATTGCACTCCGGGTTGAGACAATTCTTCCTCATATATATCATTGCAGAGGACCAGACTGGGTTTGTCCAGGGCAGACAATCCTATTTTAACCTGAGACAATTGTTTCATATAATGTATACTGAATCTAGCACTCCATCCCCAAAAGCAGTAATATCACTTGATGCCGAAAAGGCATTTGATCAGGTCGAGTGGAATTATCTTTTTCATACACTTAGTAGGTTTGGTTTTGGCCCTAACTTCATTCAAGCTCATTTACACTGACCGAACTGCCTCAGTTTATACCCGTGGCATCTCATCGGAGTACTTTCCTCTTCACAGGGGGACGAAACAAGGGGATCCAGTGAGTCCGTTGCTCTTCGTTGTAGCTATAGAACCACTTGCTATAGCTCTCAGAGGAAATAGTAGTATACAAGGTATTTCACGTGGTGGCCTAACTCACACTGTCTCGCTTTATGCAGACAATTTATTATTATATGTCACCAACTCTATCACATCTATCCCTGGAATTCTTAGAGTCTTGCAGGAATGGAAACATATCTGGATAGAAACTAAATTTTAATAAAAGTGAATATTTCCCCATCAGTAGTATTGCTAGAGAATATCCCAATCTGCCATTAATTTATCCTCTAAGTCCAAATTCTGCAAAGATGAATATTGTGCCAGAGTTTCTATATTTGTTTCAAGCGTTGCCTGTTTTCATACCACAATCTTTTTTTAAGACGTTTAATCAAATTATTTCTTCCTTCATATGGAACAATAAACCAGCTCGCATAAGAAAGGAGTTTATGGAATCACCAAAAGGTGTAGGTGGGCTTTCACTTCCAAATTTGTGTATGTAATATAGGGCAGCGAATTTTAATGCCACCTCTCTGTGGTTAAAAGATTGGAATGATAGGATCCCTGCATGGCTCCGGATTGAAAAGGCTACAAGCAGCCCACACTCACTCCCTGCCTTACTTTTGTGCTCCCCTACCACCACCAGTTAATAATATTAAAGATGAAGTTTATTTTGGTGGCAATGATGTGATGATGTAAAAATGATCTCCGCTGACAACGTCTTCTTTTATATAAAAAGTTTTATTATAAAGAAGGTACAGCATCAAACCAAGCAACCGGTCTGCCTGGGAGGATTCGAAGCCAATATGAATCTCCTACTGATAACTCATCAGTGGTCACCCACTTATATAGGGTAGTTGTTCTACACAGACCCATGAGCTCATACTTTTATTACCACATTCTTTAAAAGTAGGGGAAGGGGTAAAGTAATCTCTTAAGGACCCAGACCCCTTTTAAAGTATACCTGTGTAAACTCAAAACCTAACAGTCCAACACTTAAGATAAACAGACAGTAAAACCAAATGATGTTTCCAGACATTATGGCACTTAAGAAGGGGAGAGAAGCACCCCTAATATACGTCCGAGTGACCCCTGTCACCTATAGGTTTAACACTTAGAGCTGGACTTCTAAACACTTGCACTTAGGCTGAATACCAGATACCACAAAGACAATATAATTGTAACTCAATCCTTACGTATCGTGAACCATTTCAAAAGATGTCTGGGTATTCAGAGTGTTTCTATTCACTCACCAATAATACGTAATCACTTATTTCAACCATCTTTACTGGACAGTGGCTTCAAAACTTGGTATGATAGGGGCATTCGTAGTATTGAGGACCTTTATGTCAATAATACTTTTGCTAGTTTTGAACAGCTATCCAGAAAATTCGGTCTGACCAATAATCATTTTTTGCGATACTTACAGATTAGAGATTTTTCTCGTAAAAAGTTTGCTAATTTTCCTGCTCTTCCACCTCCATCCTGTTTGGATTCCCTATTAAAGGTCAATATGCTGAATAAAAGTAGAATATCTATATTTATTTATTCTCATATTATGGATAGCTGCAACCACTCTATTTCACATGTTCGAGACCAGTGGGAAAACGACTTTGGGGTCCAGCTGTCCGATGACGAATGGGATATGGCTCTTACTAGGATCCACTCTTCTTCCATATAGTCTAGACATGCTTTAATACAGTTTAAAGCAGGGGTCTCAAACTCAATTTACAGGGGGGCCGTTGGAAGTAGAGTCTGGGTGAGGCTGGGCAGCATCAGGTTTTTCACAAGAAAAGCTCTTACAAAAACATTCCAATGTTGCATGTCCAGTTGTATAATGACGTTTCAAATTATATTCTTTGTGCACTGCAACTTTCTCTGTGCAAATCAGACACGTCGAGATGCCCCTGTGCTCAACAAAGAAATATTGCACTCCTGAAATTGTCTGTGCTCATCACCAACCTTTCTCTTCACTGCAGATTTTGAAAAGACATGTTTGGGGCTGTGTAATAAAAATGATTCTACTCGATGTCACTGTTTGCGTTGAAGTTTCAGTTTCAGTTTCAGTATTTAGCCGATGCGTCTTTTCCGCTTCTTTATCTGCCTTGCTGAGCAGCAACTTCTGGTTTCAGACTGGACGCCGATGTGCGTGAAGTCGGAGCGGCAGAGCAGCCACGCAAAAAATAGGACAGACGCCGAAACTATCGTGGCGCTTTACGGCGTGTCGCAGCTGGTCTGGTCAAATTCGCGGGCCGCACTAACATTAAACTTTCATATTAAGGCGGGGGCCACAAACTATCGTCCGGAGGGCCGCAGTTTTTTCCCGCAAGGGATTAATAAAGTATTTCTGATTCTGATTCTGATTCTGAGTTGGCCCGCGGGCCGCGAGTTTGGTCTCAAACTTGCCTAGATTACAAACTTGCCTAGATTACACTTCTCAAAAGCTAAATTAGCAAGAATATTTCCAAATGTAGATCCATTATGCGACAGATGTAAACAGACCCCGGCTACCTCCTATCATATGTTCTGGTCTTGCCCTAAACTTGTTCCTTTTTGGTCACCCTTTTTTGAGGTCATCTCTAATGCTTATTCTTATAATATCTCACCGTCTCCTTTGGTTGCTGTTTTTGGTTGTTTTTCTGATACATCCGTCTGTTGTCGGGATTGTTTTTTCTGTGGTTATTTGTAAAACATAATACGCTTGGATGTCTTAATTTTTTTACACTTAAATGAGAAAAAGACTGAGGTCAAGATGTCTTCATGGAGTTACCCTAGTTGTATGCCCTTTTGCGATTGCTCAGCACGGCAGATCAGTTGCTACAAGTCGTCCCCAAGACAAAGAGGAAGCAGAGAGGAGACTGTGCTTTTTCAGTCGCTTGCCCTGAAGCTCTGTAATGAGATGTCTCTATATATATTAGGCAGGTCGACTCACTTCTTGTTTTTAAGTCTTCTCTTAAAACGCATTTTTTCTCTTTGGTTTTAACAAGGTTTGAGATGCTAGCTTTTAGTTAGGGTTAGGGTTATTTTATTTAGTTATTTTCCTCATTTTTATTGGCTTTTTTGACTATTCTATAGCTTTTAATTTAAAATTGTTTTACATTTTATGATTGTTTTAAAATCCTCTTACTTTTAATTATCTTATTTGTTGTAACCATGGCTGTGTACAGACTTAGGCCAACTGAGTTGCATTTTAAAGTGCTTTGTAAATAAAGTTGGATTGGACTGGATTTTTGCTTTTGTTAAAACAACAGTAGAGATGTTTTTTCCCTCAATCAAAGCTTATTTTTTCCAGTAACATGCTGCATTTCAGAAGCTATTAACATATAAAAATGTATTGCTAAGGCCTAGACTTAGAGTTAGAGACAATGTAAATCAGACAATATGTGAACTTAGGTCTTAATAATAATCTCGGTGCATCTCTGCAGAGTGATCAATATACACGATGTCCACAAAGTATCTTTACAATTTCAAAAAAATACTACAAAGGCAATTGATGAGATATTTTTTAATCACATTACATTTATGCACTGCAAGCATAAATGTAATGTGTAATGTCAATTTCCACAGATTTGTCTATTCATTTGCTTTTGTAATAAATTTTTGAAATTTGTGTGTTAATAAAAACTAGTCAGTCAATTTGAGAACATTTACCATTTTACTCCAGTCCAGGATAGTCTTCTGGGATTGACTCCAGCTCCCCCTGTGACTCTCTGAGGGGAAGAGGTAGACAATGAATAAATAAACTTGAACTACTAAATATAAAAATGATCTAGTGCAGAGGAAGAATGCTATCTGGTGACAACTGCTCAAATTACACTGATTTTGCTTGGATGAAGTGATGGTGGGCCAGGTTTTTAGTCAGCCTGGAACATCTCCCAGCAGTGGTCTGGCCACATTGTCATCATTATTAGTGTCTGAGCTTAATCTTTGCTTATTTGTATTCATTTTCATTCTCATATCTTGCATTAAACTATGAGGGTTGTATTTTAAAACAGCATTAGCTTACATTAGTGGCACCTGTAATTCCAACATAGTCTTGTTGCTCATAATTCCAAATCCAAAAGGAGGCGTTAAGCCATTTTCATCCAAGTGGGTCACAGTTGTCCAAGTATTTCTTACACTAGCTCCTGCACAGTAATGACTTAATTGGATCAATGTTGAGGTCAAATTTAAATCTGATCCTCCATCTGCTCATTGTATTCACCACTGTTTGCTTCCAGACCCGATGAATTAAAATTGCAAAGTTGTCCTTGTGCAAGTATGGGATTTTGATGTGGAGTGTTGGGGGTTGCAATAAAAATGCCACCTTAAAATTGCTAGTTCTTTTTCAGTCTTCCAGCAGGTGTATGGACACTTGCTAGAAGGGTCAAGCCTGAGAAAACACGTTTTTGCATGTTTTATTACATTATTCTTAGGCACACTGTAAGCACAACAACATTACATTGCATCACTGTCTTGTGAAAACAATGTATTTCTAGATTGTCCTTCGCTGTTCTCAGCTTTGTGATACAGAACTTCTCATACATACATACATATAATCTAGAATTTACTGCTTTCATAAGAAAGTCTGTTTTTATACAAAATCTTAAGAGAAACCCAATCTGGTGAACAGCTTACCTTTCAGATGCAAGAATATACAATGTTTCTTTTAATATCTCAAGTGACATTTTATCATATCAAATTTTATATATGTTAGGGATGGGTATTGATAAGATTTTATCGATACCAATGCCATTATTGATTCCGCTTATCGAGCCGATTCTTTATCGATTCCCTTATCAATTCCTCCCGTGAATTTTCTGTGTACAAAAAGTAGGCTTTCCAGGTTTTCTGTGTCAACAACATTGTATTTAGTTTATAAGTACATTAATATGAAATTGGTCACTGGATCTTAGCTCTCTGGACATTAATAAATAAAAATAAATAATCTTTGCACACTGTCACTTAATCCTACTTGGTCGACATAAATAAATATATCAGTATAAACTCAACAGTTCTTGTTTAAAAATATAAGCATATCTACTTCCTCAGGAAGGATCCTTGATCTTTCAGGGCTGCCAGTATCTCCAGCCGTCGAAATGACCCTCTCAGATGGGGTCGAAGATGCGTGGACGCACAAATAGGTAGCCGAAAATGCTGAGAGAGCAAGGGCAGTGTGTGCTGTTTCTGGGCTGTGGCGCTGGGGATGCAACACTGCAGGCAGCAGAGGTACTTGGTCCACCAGTAATATCGTCTAAAATGGATCAAATGGCAGAATATTTGTATAGCATTTGTTTAATCTACGCCAAATAATGTTATAGAACCTGTCATTGAAAGCGCTGCGCTAATATTAATAGGAAAAAAAAGAAACAAAACTTACGCTCATCAGCTTTGCTCTGCAGTGAAGTAGCAGCAGCTGCACTTGTCTGAAATTTGTCGGACATGTCATTGGTACTTAAGGCTGTGTGTCGACAAATGTTTTAACATGTTGGTGGTGTTGCTACCCTTGCGTGATAAAAGTGCACAAATTGCACTG
The DNA here is from genome assembly GCA_016785345.1 of Trinectes maculatus. Classification (NCBI taxonomy): domain Eukaryota; kingdom Metazoa; phylum Chordata; class Actinopteri; order Pleuronectiformes; family Achiridae; genus Trinectes; species Trinectes maculatus. Next base: position 63,066 of record JAFBJQ010001593.1, on the reverse strand, counting down.
CGTTGTTTGCGTCTTTTTTAGTAATGTGAATCCAAGCTTTCAGATGCTTCAATCTCTCCGCCATTGTTTTGGACATTCTGCTGCTGACTGGTGAGTGTGATTGACTTGTGGCTTATCACGTGACGTTGACGTAAGGTCCGGCCCCCGCGGCGTAAGAATTGATAAGGGAATTTTGTTAAGCATAAAGGCTAATGATGTCGATGAGTCAAACCGTTTCTTATTGATATTTAACAGGAATTGGTTATCGATACCCATCCCTAATATACAGTATATGTACTTGACATCTGCTGAAATCAAATTGTCCACTAGACTCCCAGCTCAGGACACATAGTGATCCTCAAAGCTCAGAAACACTGTTGTGGTAGACGGGTACAGTGCGTTGTAGTGGGTGTTAATTATGTGTTTGATCTTTTTTCTTTCAGGACTACAAGCCAGAAGAAGATCCCGCACTTTTTCACTCTGCCAAGACAGACAGAGGACCTCTCGGTGCTGAATGGAAGGTATCAGACATTAAAGGAGAGATAGTAGCTGCATTCATGTTGTGAACATCATGATGTTCACTTTTCTGTGTTTCTATCATGTCCTTCACAGAATGAGCTGAAGAAAGACTGTCCTCACATGTGTGCATATAAGCTGGTCACTGTCAAGTTCAGGTGGTGGGGTCTACAGACCAAAGTGGAAAACTTCATTCATAGGGTAATGCTGAGTACTTTCTCACATCTCAATATTTATACTGAGGCTATTTATACATTATACTCGTAGAATTAAGGGAGTCTAGATTTCTTGTTCCAGACAGCCCTGTAGTATCATTTTCACACCCACTCCGACTTAAGCAAATCAGATTTCTCTTCTCACTTAATTTTCATTTTTCTTTTTTTTAAGCAATGATATATTTAAGAGTTGCCGTGTGTGTGGTGGGGGGGTGGGGTATGCGAGTATGAATGTATGATTTAATGCACCTGAAGGATTAGCACTCCTGTTTTTGTTGTAGCTCTGTGAGGAGTACGATATATACCGTTTATGATAGTATCATTGTTGTGAGTAGTTGAATCATTGATAGTGCTCATGTCATCTCGCATGGGGGAAACATGCAGGAATCTCTACTTTCAGCAACGAGCCCAGTGAATCATTTACTAGAGAGACGTGGCTCTACCTCACTCACCTGGAAATAAAAAGAAAGAAAGAAAGAAAGAAAGAAAGAAAGATTTATTTGTCATTGTCACAGTACACTATACAACAACATTTGGTCTTTGCCATCAGAGTGTGAGCAGTGAGCTGCCATGCATACAGTACATACATTACAAGGTGTCCGGGGAGTTATTGGGATCAAGGGCCATACTCAAGGGCCCAGGGTGGTGCTGAGAGTGGGATTTGAACCCCCGTCCTCTTGGTTTCAGGACAACACTGTAACCGTTAGGCTACAACACTCCCACAGCAGCGATGCTATGGGTCGGAAACCTAGCAACACGGGGTGTGGCTGGCAGAGCATGAGGCGCACGAATACACATGCACCACCATCCCGGACCCAGGCTGCCATCAAGCTTGGGAACACGAGGTTGCCCGAATTGGCAGAAAATCGGGAGAGGCGCTGCCATCTGTCTGCTGTCGTCCACCACCTTTGGCCCATGAGCAAGGCCCTTAACCCACCCGAACTTGCTCCCTGGGTGCTCCTCGTGGTGTAGCTTACTGGTCTGCATGTGCATGCCTGTAGTTTGTACGAACTGTATTAAACATGTTGTTGTTGGGGAAGGCCACAACATGTATTAAACAGAACCTCGCGTGGATACCAACTAAGTTGGACCAAGGAGGATCAATTTTGTTATTAGCTAATTATATTAATTGTCGAAGACAATCATTAAAATTTAGAAACAGTTACTATAAATAGTGAAGACGGGGCACCACCCTGTGTGTGTGTGTGTGTGTGTGTGTGTGTGGCGCTAAGACCACGTGGGTGGTATAAACAGAGGGACCCCAAAATGGCGTTGGGTGTCACGGTGACGTCTACACCCGAGCCAAGTGGGAGGCGGAGTAACGTGTTGACGTACTCGCTGACGCTAAGAGGGGGCGGCGTTACGTGGTGACGTAAACGCCCTGACTAAGATGGCGGTGGAGTGTGGTGTGCACAAAGGCAGAGAGAGACCACATGGTTCCTATGGGTCACGTGTGATGGCGGCGATCTCGCTCCCTCTACCTGAAGCCTAGTTATCCAATCACGCTCGGCAGCGCTTACGCTGGAGGAGTGCGATTAGGATAATTAATTACAATACCTAAAACAAACCAGAATAAAGGAAAGAGAGAGTAAAGGAGAGAAAAGAAACACAAGAGCAGTTTGAATCACACTTTACAGGAAAATCGGTAATTTACCGACACGCAATAGTTTCCTTATTACGGCGTAAATCACACAACATACGCCACCCTACTGTAAATTAGGGGTGGGGTCCTGGTTTGGCGTTACTGTCCCAAAATCTGGTTCAAACTGGATTTTGGGGTGCTGGGCCTGCTTTCTTTGTTCTTGGTCACATGTTGTGTCCTCATGATTTTACCTTTGTGCTGTACGAAGTACAGCAGGAAAGCTTCTATTGTTGCTCATATTTATTTTACTTATTTTTATTATTTTTCTGACCAAAGTTCGCCATGTAACTAGTCCTGCAGCTTTGAGATGACGTCTACAGAACCTATATCAAAACGACCGGAATTATCGGGAATCGCGGGCTATGACTTTTGGTAACAATGCACGTGACGGTTTTCCCGTAAATGGCGAAAAAAACGATGGGCGACCAAGATAGAAATGAATTAAAATCGAAGGTGAGCGAGACCAAAAAAAGGCTTAAGTTTGAGGCTTAAGTTTGAGGTAAGTTACTGGTCTGCATGTGCATGCCTGTAGTTTGTACGAACTGTATTAAACATGTTGTGTACTGTGTATGTGCAGAAAATTAATTTCTCTATGTGCAGGACAATTAAAGGTGTTTATTCTTCTTCTTCTTGTCCATATCTTACACCCCTAAGCTCTGCTGTGAATGAGAATAAATAAAGCATAATGCATAATACTCTCATTCTTCCACAGCAAGAAAAGCGAATTTTCACCAACTTTCACCGCCAGCTGTTCTGCTGGATTGACAAGTGGATAGGTTTGACCATGGAGGACATTAGGCGGATGGAAGAGGAGACTCAAAAAGAGCTTGAGGAGGTAATTTCCAGTGGTATCTAAGTTCCTCAAACTCAGATTTTACTCTGTGTTGTGATGTGAATTTAAAACATAAATTTAAAAAAAATGTAGTAGAAATATTGCATTGGTTACTGGAAAGCAACATTCAGTAAAGCTATGAAATTAAGTTTTTTGTTTTGATTAATTAAGTCGGATTATTCTGCTTCAATTAATCTTTTACCCATGAATTTCAAATCAGATGCGACAGAAGGGAGATGTGCGAGGCACTTCTGCCACTGATGAGTAGAGGCCCATCACTATAGGTCAAACACTAGAGGTGGGCTCAGTAAGTCTTTAGGGAACACTGGTGGGGCTGCATGGCTCATTCACCACCTGTTTGACTTCTCTTTCTATTTCTTAATTTGACTGTTGTCATATTGTTTGTGCTTCATATCTTTTCTAATTTGTTCCACATTATAATTTTCCTTCCTCTCCATTCAGTTGGCCCTGTTCTTTAATGAGACTAATATGATCATTAGTTTATCTTGAATATCAGTACCTTTTTGTGAAAGTAGTAGTAGAACTAAGAGCACATAAGATTGCAGTCATGTACAGTTATGTGAAAAAATTAGGACAACCTAAGAAAACCTGTTTGTTTTTTAACATATTTTGTCACAGGGATATTTAATATCAATTATCACAATACTGGGAGATTCAAGTAATATAATTAAACAATTAAAACTGTAAAATTTAATTTTAAAAAATAATTCTGTTGAGGAATAAATTAGGACACCCCCAAATCTATTCCCACTTAAAATAACTAAAATCACTCGGCGGTGTATCATACCAAATGCATATGATTAGAACATTGTTACTCGGCATTTTGCCATATTTAAACCTCAGACATTTAGTTTGATGTGCTCCTGGCTATTGAAGTGAGTGAACACCATGATGAGGTGGATAGAGCTGCCTGATGTATTCAAAAAGAAGATTGTAGCTGCTTATGATTCTGTTTAGGAATTCAAATTGAAATCAGCCCAGAATATTGTCTACAAATGGAGGACTTTGAAAACAACTGCCAACATTCCCAGGTCTCGCCGTCCATGCAATTTCCCCCCAAGAGCAGACTGCAAGATGCTAAAAGAAGTTTCCAAAACCCCTAAAATGTCATCACCGGAGCTACAGCAGGCATGCACTTTGATGTCAAAGTGCATGCCTCTACAATAAAAAAGAGACTGCACATGCTAAACTTACTTAGGAGGAATCTTTGCTCTCTAACAGAAACATGAAGGCCAGACTGAAGTTTGCCAAAGAGAACATAGACAAAGACAAGGGCTGTGTCCGAAATCGCCCCCTAACCCCTATATAGTGCACTATATAGTGAGCACGCCATTTTGTAGTGGTGTCCGAAAGCTTAGGGATCATAGCATGTCCACTATATATTGCACTCAATGTATCCCACAATTCACCGCGAAATGTAGTGAACATCCGATGGTCACTCACCGGAGCAAGATATCCCATCATGCATTGCCAGAAATTCTCTGGGCCGCGCGGAAGTGAAAATGGCGTACGGACGGGAGGAAAATATACATAAATATTATAAAATATAACAAATTACGAAAATAAAAAGTAAAAGACAGTAATCAAAAGCCTCCAATTTAATAAAAATGCAGTGGTCAACAAACAAGTATTTTGTGAGACGAGAATAATGTGGTACGTTTTAATTGTGCGACAGCGATGACGTAATTACCGGCGCCGAGAGTAGGGTCCGAAAGATTTTTCTGTCGAGCTCACTATATAGTGCACTACATTTATTTCCCTATGTAGGGAGTAGGGAGTAGGGGTTAGGGGGCGATTTCGGACACAGCCATGGACTTCTACAATAATGGTCTTTGGACAGATGAGTCTAAATCCACCATTAATTCTACCGTGTATCAGAAGGTGCTTGAGGAACATGGGAGACCATCTGTAAAGGAACTGGACCTTGCAACATGACATTTTTTTTCACATGACTGTATGGTTGTGGCATGTTGGCCTTTGGTTGAGAGCAAAAGTACTACTCATGTAGCCAGAATAAATACCCACATAGCACAATGGAACAAGTCTCCTTCCACTGTGTAATGTCCAATAACAAGCAGTATGTATCTGTATCCTAACTTGCTTTATTTCTGAACACACATGTCCATCGCAACAATTCAGTGTCTCATTTTCATCGTCACACTGTCATGCTTAAACAACTACAACCAATAGCCGTGTAAAACAGTTACCACAGTAACGCCACTATGCTTCACACTGCAGCTGCAGCTGCGACATCGAGGCTAATGCTGAAAGTCAAGCCTGCCTTGGCGTTTTAATTCCCTTCACCGCTTTAAATCTTCACAAATATATTTTTGCTTGTGCAGGACGCTACAGATGCGGCTCGTGAGCTCTGACTGGTACACTCTGTGACAATCCAATAAAAGGATGTGAAAACGGCAACGTCATTATATGCCTGGTAGATGGCCTCGGTGTCACCAACTCAAAATCTGATTGGTTAAAGAAACCATTTTCCATTGTCGTTTATTTTAGGGTAACGCCGCCTGCAGTACTGATTCTGAAGGTGTTAAGGCAGATTTCTTTGACCCTGGCAACACGTAATGGATGAAATATGATTGGACAAAAAATCTAATATACCGTAAATTCCGGACTATAAGCCGCTACTTTTTTCCCACACTTTGAACACTGCGGCCTATAATACGGTGCGGCTAATACATGTTTTTTTCATGGGGCGATACACTCATTGTGCCATTGTGCATACATTGTGCCACCAGATGTCGCTATAACACCACGCTAAACTAAGAGTTTATTATGGTGAATTGCCTTTTGTCCCTCTTGTCACACCGTAGGGGTTGAGACCCCTCCCCCCCTCTCCCGCCGGCCGGCCGGCCATTTTACATAAGTAAACACAGCTGTGGAGGTGCCGGCACTCTGCAGCGCTGAGAGCGCTTCACAGTCTAACTGATACGTTTGATGAAGCGGTTTACATTTAGTTGTGTCCCATTTCAGGGTTTTACATTCTCTGTCTCTCTGCAGCGCTGAGAGAGAGAGCGAGCGCTCAGCAACTCTTCCAGTGTGACGTCTGTACGTATTACGGGGCAAACCGCTTAATCCGAAACAAGGAAGTTCACGGGAGATGTGTCTTAACTACGAAAACGACGTAATTCGCCACCGACGTAATTAGAGGACCCCCTGTATCTCATACAACGGGGGACACATGCGGCTTAAAATCCGGTGCGGCCTATAGAAGTACAAAATAGTTTTTCTTTCTAAAATTGGAGCGTGCGGCGTATAATCAGGTGCGCTCTGTAGTCCGGAATTTACGGTAAATATACATGACTGGAAGCAGCACAACCACCAGAAAAGCTATGAAAGGAAAGGAACAGACTATTGGGAATTATTTCAAGAAGATTCATGGAAAAATTTACTATAACATTAGTCAGTGATTCTGATTAGGCCAACAGAGATGGCCCACCACGGCAAAAAACATTTTTATGGATTGCCAGGAAATTTTCTTGAGGCAGTCCCCTGCCCCAAGCCCCGTGTGCACTTTCTTCGCCACTGGTTGGGATACTGTTCTCTAGCCACTAATCTCTGCTGGATTGGGTTAAATGGGAAATGTCTTTTTGAAACAGAAAACAATTTCCACAGCTTGCTTCAGGCTGGAACATCATCTCATTTCATGTTCAGATGAGATGAGATCATCTCACCTCATTGCCAAATTGTGATTGTGATTTCACTTAATTTCCCTCCATATGTTTTGTTTTTTTTGGTGTAAAGACAACTGGCCCTGCTGAAATGTCTCCTCTTTTGGTTTTTGCAAGTGAACTGAATTTCTAGCATTTGCATGGCTTATTGCATCAAAGATTTAAATATCTGACAATGCTTAGATATGCTTTTTTTTCTAAAGTGAACTTGATCCCTCTTTCTCTGACCCTTAGCTTCGTAAGAGCGGTCCGATTCGAGGCACCAGTGCTGCTCATGAGCAATGAGGGAAATCCACCAAACCCTGTCTTGATGACGTCATTCGAGACTTGTCCACTACAATAAGAAAGTGGCCCCGACATCTCTTCTTCTCTTCCTGTTGCACATGATTCATTGGGGGTGTTTGACAAGATTAGTTAACAGTACTCCATAGATCCAATTCTAGATCCAATGTTAGTCACAATGGTTGGGTTCACTCATAGACCATTCATTTAAAACAAAAAAACTCTTTGCACAGAATATAAATTGCCTGATATGTAATTGGTAGATTGTTACAGTGGGCTTTGTTTTTATTCAGGTGTTTAAAGTACGACAGTCAAGCAATTAAATTGATTAGGATGTTTTTAGGTTCCCACATTAACTGGTATATGATGATTTTAGCAGGTATTTGAACATTTAGTTCACCCCCATTATTACTATTGCTACTTAAAACTTATTGTACCAGTTCAGTATTGTCCATTTACGCATCCTGGTAAAAGTCAGGCTAGATCTCCTCCCCTGTGTATTACCGTCCTCTGTCTGGCAGTTTCTTTTTTATGTACTTTTTCTTTTGTTTATCAGCAGCTAGAAAACAATTTGTAGGTGCATTACCGCCATGTACACTATGTTATAACACATCACATAACATTACTGTACATTGAATGATATATGTATGACATCACACTGATCTAAAATACATTACATTACATGAGACCCAATACAACTCACTAGATGTTTTTTCTTTTTTTCTTTTCTAGTTTAAATTTTAATGTTCGGTGTCTACTTATGGTTCAAAGTAAATCTAATGCTCATGCATGATAGATTATTCTTTGCGATTGTTTTCCCCTCTCACACTCACTTGTCTACATTTCCACTTTTTATACCAGCTCTTCTACCACCCCCACCCTCCTCCCCCTGCGTCATCATCAGAAGTGAATGTGGAAAACAGCATCTCCTCAGTAAACCGTTGTTGCATGTGTATAGTCGCTGCAGTGCAGCTGTGCTCCAGCAGATTGTATATATTGATTAATGAGAGAGGGTTAAACCCCCACAGGAGAGTCTGTAAAAGACACCTGTTTGTTAGTGGATGCGTTTGTGTGCTTGTTTATTACCTGCTTTTACTCCTATAGGACTGTCGCGATAGGCACTGAGATGGAGAACATTCAGAATAATAGAAAGGCTATCTAGTGTTATATACACACGGCTATCACTCAGTCAACAGCCTGTTGAACATTGCCTCTTGCTGCTGCTGCTGCTGACGCTGACAGAAGATGGGTCTGTGTGTTGCTGTGTGCATGAATTATGGTTTGTTTTTATGTTCCTCTCAAACTACCATTTCCTTTCTCAACTGACAGAGCAAATAGGTCTTGGCAAATCTGCAATATTTGGTGCAGCTGTAGTTTAACAAGCATTCTAGGTGCATATATTATATTCTTATTTTCAAGCTGTATTCCTTTTTTTTTTTTAGCTTTTTATGTAACCTAATTCTGAGAAAGTATGAGGTCATTTGACTAGTTCTGTTTAAGGGTAAATCAAAGAACTAAATGAAAAACACTCAGTTTACATGAGCTTTTGATGATAGTATGAGCCTTGACCTGAAAACAGCTCCTGTCTTCACCCTGCTCGCTGTCATGCATTGGTTTTTTTGTGGCTGCACTAACTTGAGGTTGTAGCCATTTTATAACAGTGAAGATCTGAACTTATCCCTCTTTATTTTTAATATTGGGCAGCTTCTGTTGGTCTCTAGGTTAAATACTTTGAGATTTTTATATTCTTGGAGCTTGGTGCAGATTTACAGCTGATAGATAGTAGACTTTGTTAATTAATTTATGTGTGAAAGTCTACAAGAGTTAGTTTGATGTAACAAATCTGTGTGGTCTGTGTTGAAGTGAAAGGAGTGTTATTGTATTTTATAATAGAAATGGATGATTTGTACATACTGACTTGAATGGCGTATACACAGCTAATAGGTGCCGTCAGGTATATCATTCAATACTATACAGTAATTTAAGGGCAGTTGTGACATCAGATCAGGTGATCTCTCTCTCTCTCTCTCTCTCTCTCTCTCTCTCTCTCTTTTGCGTGCTTGTTGTTGCTCATACTGCAACACGGTTTAGCTGTACCTCATCCATTCTTATGAATGCACAGCTTGGACATAAATGTGTCAGACTAAGTGGGATGTGCCTGAATTGCTAATCACTGATGTTTCAAAACTGCACAAGCATAACATGGACTCATTATATCATCAACAAACCAGGTTGAGGGGATTTACTAAAACAATGCTCGATCTGCATGCTCAACACTTGTACTTTGTATTTTGTATATTCCTCATTTTTGTTTGATCAGCACAGTTTGTGATGCTCTTGAAATGCATTAGACAAAGAAGGGAAATCCTCAAAATGAGTGGCTCCTCAGAATCAAACTGGATTCAGCTCAAACTCAGGTCGGCAGATTAGGAGTGAAGAGTCTGTCTGAATTTGCGATGATAGTAGTTGTCCTGTTATAGAACAGGGTGTGTGGTGTACTGTTTTGTACCATTTTATCAGTAACAATATGACTGGGGGGAGGAATCAAAGCTAAAGGAACACATTGAATCCAGAATACTGTTTTCTTTATTAATGAATGTGCACTTGCAAAATCTACTGTGTTTTTCCCTCTATGTTTTCTTATATCACTTTTTGAAAGACAGCAATTCAAGTTTTATTTTTCTGACTTGGCAAAATTCAGGGGACTTAGTAGTGAATGTAAAACAGTACCTTTTTTCACAGCTGTCACAGCTGTGGCAGAAGATCTAGACAATTGAACATTGAGAAAATCTAATAAATATGAACAGTTAATAGAATCAGTGTGCCATTTCCTGTTTGTTTGTGTATGTGTAAGTAACAAGTGTCTCAGTATTTGTTGTTATGCGGTATTATCTCTTTACCACATACACTTATTAGGTTTCATGGTTGCCTTTGAGAGTTAGATTTTTTTTTTTTAATATAGAAATTTGTCTTAACACCAGAATAAAAAGCACAGAGAGGAGTGGTTTCCTGATTGGATATATAGTGAACAAATTGGACATCAATAAGAAAACATCACTATGCCCTACAACTCAAATGTCACTTATAGTCTGACCATACATTTACTTTTGAGAAAAGATTTATGACACATGTGGCATGCACTGCATCTATAATCTAAATTATTTAAATAATTTAACAGAAAGCTTTGTCTTGCAATATGAGCACTAAACCTTTGTCGTTAATACTGCTTAGTTTTAAATGTTTTCCTAAATGGTGTGAGTGGCATTTTAGATCAAAATTTACAATTTTTTTTAAAATTCAAAGCCCATTATGTAGGCCTTAACTGAATCTGGTGTCCAAGGGCCTTAACATTAGGTGGGCACACTCTACATGCATTGCTACTGCAAGTGTTTTCAAAAACATTATTTTGAAAACACAAATTATTCCTTTAAAGTATTCAAATCCACCAGGTCTCTAAATAATAGAGTCTTTAACTGCAGAATCAGAAGATCATATGCCTTCTTTGGTCTTTAAATTTTTAAGGATTGACTTTCATTTTGTAAACATTTTTTCATGAGCACATGAAGTGCTGCAATGTAACTATGTAAATTTATCTGAACAATATATATAAATATGAGTTTCTTGTACTTGTGGATTTTTCATCCATTTACTTACCACTTGCTTTTTTCTTATACTACACATGATGTGATGATAAAGCATAATGCTTTGATACATGTTAAAGTCTTCAGAAGGGTGTACAGTACAGTTGTTCAGAAACATGTTTTCAATTTCCCTCTGGGGATTAATAAAGTACTTCTGATTCTGGCATCATTAATTTATTGATTTAATCATTATTCATTTTTTATCCTTTTGAGGGTAGGAAGGGGAGCTGAAGCATCTGATATTGGGCAAGAGGCAGGGTACATCCTGAACAGGTCATCGGCTTAGAAAATGTTTTGATATGGTATTTTGTCATTACTTTTTCATTTTTATGAAAAAAAAAAACATCCACACTTTAAGCTCCTGGAATAAGAGGATTTGCCTAGTGTCCCCGTAATAACTTTAAGCTTGTTAATTTTCAAAAATGTTTACAAACCAACTATTTGGTGAAAACCCATCTTTTTAAAGTTTAACATTATCTTCATAAAGCATTTATGTTACATTATACACCCATTTCTGGCGTATTATTAATCAGTATGTTAACTGCACTTTCATTGGTTTTTACACTTTATACATTTTATTTTTATTTGAGCTGTTGAAGTTGTCATTTCATGTAATAAAATGCAGTCTATTGAATATAGGTATGCATTTCTTCACAACAGGTGATATACCATTAAAATGTTTGAAGTATTTTTAATAGTAGCAATATAATTATTGGCTGTATATGTGTGACTGGATAATTGATAAACAGTGTGCAAATTCATGAATTAAATGCTTGTGTGTGAAGAAAAAAGAAAATTCATCGACTCATCATGGTCATATTATCACCAAACTCAGATGGATTATTTCTTGGGTATGCATCTACAGATGATCGATGCTGATCCCTCAAAGGTCAAGATCAACAAAATTATGGACAGAAAAACATGTCCAAAATATTAATACAAACATTCGTTATGTTCACTTTGATCAGTCAAAAAGTAAATTATAGTTCACAAATGAGAATCTAATGATAATATCTAATATTATCATTAGATAATATTAGATATTATATAGTGCAACGTTGCGAGGCTATGTTTCTGAATGGGATATTTTCACAGTGTACAGGAGTACTTTTACGTACGAAATAAATAAATAAATACTAGAAAGCTGCACTGACAAAAACCTTCAGCGCTTCTATGGACATCTCAGTACGCATGCGTCCAATATTTACCCAGCAGGTAACTTCACCATGGCGGCGAGAGGCCATGTGCAGGATCCCAACGACAGGAGACTCAGACCCATATACGGTACAAACTCGGTAGCGAGTTGAGTATGTTTGCGTACGTTTGGAGATTTTGTTAACGTCGTTTTTGTCTGTATTGGTGCATGTGTTTGGAGAAGAGGATTGTCTCGAATGCAGCTTAGCGGCCCCTCCAGCTAGGACCGCGAGTCCTGCTGCCTATTGCCACCGATGACAGTGCACCTTACCTCGGTCTAGCTCGGACACGGCCAACGCAGCTGGTATCTGGGTGAAACCACACGTCTCCGTGTTGAACCCGCAGACATTCTCGATGGTGTCCTTTGGCGAGGGGAGGCTTCTGCCCTGCTCGCTGTTTTGCCTGCAACCCGAGCCGGCTAATGTGTCAGCTAGCCACAGACATGCAGCGGCTCCTTGCATTTCAAAAAAGTAATTTATCTGCATGATATGGGCTGTGGTTCCTCGGGTGATCTTTTTGTTGGTCAGTGTCCGGGTCCAGTCTGAATCTGCATCTATATTTTCATTTGAGCTAAGCACGACATTGTTAGCTTCCAGTTAGCATGTAGTTCATAACAGGTAAAGAACAATGCTTCAGGCTAACTTGACAGTGCACGAGAGATGTTAGCATGCTAGCCAGTTAGCACTGGACAGTCACGAAACGGCTGTGCGTTGTAAAATAACAGACGTTAATAGTGTTTTTATTTTAACATACGAACCGTTTATAATACCACTGATTTTATGGTTCTTTTTTTACTGTGACACTAGCAGTAATTTTGGAAGTGAAAGTATCAGTAGCAGCACTAGTGGTAGTCAGAGGTAGCAGCAGTTTTAGTACTAGTAACATTATTAGGAGCAGTAGTACCAGTAGTATTACTGGCAGCAGCTGCAGTAATAGGTGTAGTAGTAGCAGTAGTATTTGTTATAGTAGCACTGTAGATTAGTTTTGAAGTAAATGAAATTTGATTCATTTAGTTTTTTTTTTAATTTGAAAATTCATTGTTCTCAATTACTCTTTGGTCAACAAACTTAAATATAACTAACATTAAATGTACTGTAGAATAAAGATATAGCACAATTCATTCACACTTTGTATGGACAGCAGACCAAAATCTAAATGTATGTGATGTGTATGACCAATAGTATAATAAAATTCTCACATTAAAAAAAAAGAACAAAACATTTTGCTTTCGTAATGATTTAAACGGTTTATAGATAACCGAGTAAAAATATAACTCCGTGAGCTATATTTTAAAAATAAAACCCCAACCACAGCTGCAGCCTATTCATGACAGCTAGGCATCAAATTTGTGCCTGTCATTATGTCGCATTTGTTTTTTGTGTTCAAACTGTCATCGATGATGACCAAACCCTGACTTTTCATTTAGTTCCAGGCTTAAGTTCATGGTCTGTGGCCAGACTAACCCTTACTGATGCTGGATGGAAAAGGCATTTAATTTATTATTGATATATTATAACTACTTGTGTTGTTTTTGAACGCCATTTCAGCCTTTCCCGCAGAGCAGGAAGCAATTTGTGGCGTGGTGGGCGCGGTCAGAGGGGTGGTGGCGACCCCCGCTTGCAGGGAGCTGCCTTTTAAGTTTCGTAGTGAGATTTCCTCACCAAAAAAGTTCAAGTTTAGTTTTCACTTTAATTTTTGCCTATTGTCGTGGCAGTCTTTAGATTCTGTGACATTAAAAGAATAAATTGCCAAAAACAAAGCTGAAGGTTTTTATTTCAAATACTGAACTCCACAAATGAAAATAAATAGTATAATTTAACAATTTAAATAAATTAATAACAAATCATTTAAATACTATAATTAGATGTAAGAAACTACTAAAGGTAACACTAAGGCAACTATTTAAAATAATGAAACAGCATTCATTGGTGCAAAGCCTGTGTGCCCTATCAGAATACCTAATTCTGTCTGGTCATATATACAATATATACAAGTCAAATGTTTGGCAAATTACATTATTTTATGTTGTGTTTTCCTAGATTACCTTGATAATGGCAACAATAAAATGGCAATACAACAGGCAGATAAACTGCTGAAGAAACATAAGGACCTGCACTGTGCCAAGGTGGGTGACAAATTCAATTCAAGCTTTATTTGTCATTGTACAGTAACCTGAACAACGAAATTGTAAATGGACTGTTCTCACTGTGTTAGGTAGTGTTGGTCTTAATCTGCTGTTTCCCAAGTCAATGTGAAGCAAGTCGTGCAGATTTTTTGCATAGACATATTGACCTGTATCTGTCCAGGGTTTCCCCACAAACCAGCGGCCTTGTTTATAAAACTTTGCATAGGATTTGCGTGAAAAGTTTGCGGACGCCAGATCCCACAAAATGGCGCAAGCACAAAAATATTCTGATTTATAAAAACAGCAACAACAACAACAACAGCATGGCGCAGGATAAGAGACGGAAGAAGCGAAATGTCACTAACTGTGAGGTAAAAGTGTCAGTGGATGAACAGGATTTTATTCAGCCTAGTCATCACAAGGTCGGATTATTAAAATAAAAACAATGATCCGATGTTAAGTTGGATGCCAAAAAAGGCTGACACAGACAGATCATCTGTGTGCCGGGTGGTGGAAAGGGCCAAACAGAGCTGACAATACGGGTGGAAAATAATAAATAATAATAATGATCAGCGAGCTCAGAGGGGGGACACAGAAGCAATCGGCGACCCCGGTACAGAGTAAGTGACTCATTTAGACAACTGATTTTTTTACAATCAGTAAGCAATAAATCCCGTGAGGTAGAGGAGCAGTTCGGTGTGGGGCTTATATGATCGCTCTGTGCCTCTGGCATCAAGGCAGCGCCACCTGCCCCTCAGAGAGTATCATCCACTGTCACCTGGAAGACCACAGAATGAAGAAATCTTTAAACGTGTACAAGATAAAAATGTTTATTTATGAAGTAAAGTCATATGTAATATGAAATATGACTATTCTGGTTTACTTTATATGACTTGTGGCATTTCAGACTGTTCTTTGTATTTCCTTCTGAGGTCGCCCTTTTTCCTTTTCCCGTTATTGTGCGTACACATGGGTGAAAGTTTCCGGAGAGCTATGCAAATTTCCCATCAAGTTTGTTTTTTTTATAAATCCCAAACTTTAGGTGTTCTGATAGGGCATGCAGGCTTTGCACCAATTAATGCGGTTTCATTATTAGTGTGAATGCTGAAAGCATTACACTTCAATTACAGTTGTAAATCTACTACTAATGCAGTACATGACAGTACTACATTAGTCGTAGATTTTTCCAGCAACAACCTCCGTTCATACAACCACTGTAGTGATGAGCATGCTTTTTCAGCACACTATTTGTGATACAGTTGACACCGCAATTTATAATTAATAATGAATTAATCAGGTAATGATTGATAAGATGCTGATGCTGGCCCATAGCATTTTAGCTTGAGCCAGCATTAGGGACATCTCTGATACAGTTAGCACTGTAATTTATCATTTTCCAGATTATACTAACACAAATTCACATTGTAATTTATAATTCTGCTGATTATAATAGCTTAGCTAGCTTGTGCTAGCTTGCGCTAGCTCATACTAGCATTTGTGAAATCTCTGGTACAGTTTGCACTGCATTTTATAATTCTGCTGATTATTACAACTTAGCTAGCTTCTGCTAGCTCGCGCTAGCATTAGGGACTTCTGTGATAGAGTGTGCACTGTAATTCATCATTCTGTTGTTTATAACAACGTAGCTAGCGCGCGCTAGCTTGGGCTAGCTTGTGCTAGCATTATGGACATCTCTGATACAGTTTTCACTGTAATTTATCATTCTGTTGATTATAACAACTTAGCTAACTTGTGCTAGCTCGCACTAACATTAGGGACGTCTCTGCTATAGCTTGCACTGTAATTCATCATTCTGTTGTTTATAACAACGTAGCTAGTTTGCGCTAGCTTGCGCTAGCATTAGGGACGTCTCTGCTATAGTTTGCACTATAAATCATCATTCCGTTGTTTATAATAACGTAGCTAGCTTGCGCTAGCTCGCGTTAGCATTAGGGACATCTCTTATACAGTTTGCACTGTAATTTAACATTCTGTTGATGGTAATAACTTAGCTAGTCCGGCTAGGTCGTGTTAGCATTAGTCATGCCTGTGACACATTTTACATTGTAATTTATAATTCTCCTGATTATAATAACATAGCTAACTTGTGCTAGCTCGTGCTAACAGTGGGGGTATCTATGACGCAATTTTCACGGTTATTTATCACTCTGCTGAAGAACTTAGAATTTAGATTGCGGTAGCATTAGCATGCTACCAGGGGATGTCCAACACAGATAAGACCTGCTACTGCCACCTGCAGTAGTGGAAGATATAAAACAACCCACAGGAATATATGGAGACAGCAGACCTTTTGCTGTCTTTAGCTCCTGTTTTCTGTTTGTTCAGTATAGTTTTGTGCAGTGTCAGCCCAGCTTTCAGCATTCATACGCATTTTCTTCAGAAAATGCACTTTTTCTAGTAATTATTATTATTATTATTATTATTATTATTATTATTAATAATAATAATATATCTTAATCTTCCACTGTTTTTGGACACCAATTACTGCCACAGTGTCTGATTTGTAAGTTCATACATCAAAAAATCCAGCTCCTTCAGGAGATCGGTTGTATTACTTTTCTCACTGCAACACCACATACTTTTTTACAGAAAACATTATTTTGTACAATAATGATGAGCATGCTTTTTCAGCACACTATTTGTGATACAGTTGACACTGCAATTTATAATTAATAATGAATTAATCAGGTAATGATTGATAATATGATGCTGATGCTGGCCCATAGCATTATAGCTCGAGCCAGCATTAGGGACATCTTTGATACAGTTTGCACTGTAAGTGATCATTTTCCAGATTATAACAATGCTAATGCTAACTTTAGCTCGCGCTAACATAAGCAATGTCTGTGACACATTTCACACTGTAATTTATAATTCTGCTGATTATTACAACTTAGCTAGCTTCTGCTAGCTTGAGCTAGCATTAGGGACATCTGTGATAGTGTGCACTGTAATTTATCATTCTGTTGATTATAACAACTTCGCTAGCTTGCGCTAGCTCATGCTAGCATTACAGGCATCTGTGATGCAGTTTGCACTGTAATTTATCATTCTGTTGATTCTAACAACGTAGCGAGCTCGGCTAGCTCTAGGGACATCTCTTATACAGTTTGCACTGTAAATTAACATTCTTTTTGATGATAATAACTTAGCAATGCTGTGATACATTTTACACTTTAATTTATAATTCTCCTGATTATAACATAGCTAACTTGTGCTACGTTGTGCTAGCATTGGTGGCATCTGTGATACATTTTCCATGGTTATTTATCATTCTGCTTATTATAAGAATTTAGCTAGCTCGCGGTAGCAATAGCATGGTACCAAGGGATGCTACGGTGTCTAACACAGATAAGACCCTGCAGTAGTGGAAGACAGTGAGACAGCAGACCTTTTGCTGTACTTTAGCTCCTGTTTTCTGTTTGTTCAGCAGAGTATTGTGTCAGTACAGCTTTCAGCATTCACACGCATTTTCTTCCGAAAATGCACTTTTTCTAGTTTTAGATAGTTGCTGTAGTGCAGTGATTTTCAACCACTGTGCCATGGCACACCAGTGTGCCATCAGAGATCGCCAGGTGGGCTGTGGCAAATTGTCCAATTTCACTTAATCAGTCAAAAAAAAATTTAGTCAAAATGATTGTTTGTGCCTGTGTGATGGCCCGAGGGCCAGGGTTGTATGTTGTATTGATGATATGTCTGCAGACACTGAAAGTGTTGTTTTGGAAACTTTTTGTAACATTTTCTAACGCCTTTGATTGCTGGTGTGCCACGGGATTTTGTTGAATGTAAAAAATGCGCTGTGGCTCAAAAAAGGTTGAAAAACAGTGCCTTATTGTTGCCTGTAGTAGTTTCTTACATCTAATTAGAATATTTAATTTATTAGGGCCCGAGCTGGAACAGCGAAGGCCCTATTGTTTCTGAAGGAGTTATTATTATTGTTATTATTATTATTATTATTATTATTAATAATTTTATTGTTTACCAAATTTGCTTGAAGAGTCACGAAATTCGCCAGGGACGTCAGGCGTGGAATGAAATGGTGCAATTGGGCCATGGTTTTTATTTTCGTAGCAAAATGCCTCTGTAGTGCCCCCTACATATTGAAAAAAGGCCTCCGCATTGGGGTTATTTTGGCTTAGCCTGACGAAATTCGCTACACGTGTTGGTCATGCCCAGACGCACAAAAAATCCTCTTGACACCATGGTGCCAGGTCCACAGGAAGTCGGCCATTTTGAGTGGAAGATGCAATATGGCGCCATTTCTGCCCATTTCCACACCACGCATATGATCTAACTCTTCCAACAGTTTTAATGCTAACGGCATGAAACTTGGCCAGGTTACACACATCCCATATGATTGAACTCCTCCTACACATTTAATGGTAACAGCTTCACACTTGGCCAGGTTACTCTTCAGCCATGGGGGAATAGAAGTTGGTGAAATCTTTTCCAACTTCTAAACAGTGTGGCCGTGGCGACCCCTCAAATTTCTAGCTCTCTCTTGCCCGATCCTGACCAAACGTCACAGGGTGGACGTTTGACCCGACCTTAGCATGTACATGTGCTCATAGTGACACTCCCCCATAGGGCCACCTGCTGATGATTGGAATCAGCACTTTGTTTCCACACCTCCCGTATGATCAAACTCCTCCTACACATTTAATGGTAACGGCATCAAACTCTGTCAGGTTACTCATCAGCCATGGGGGAATAAAATTTGGTGGAATCTTTTCCAAGTTCTAAACGGTGTGGCCGTGGCGACCCCTCAAATTTTGAGCACTCTCTGTGACTTTAGCGATGACAAATCTCCATAAGTTTGCCTCTGTGTTTGTCTCCTTCTACTAGAAGGAAGGTTAATGGTGGTGGTTGGAAATGTCACTTTTAACGTATCAAGGTCCAGCGCATAGCCCGACATGCACACATGCTCGGGCCCAGTCATCGCTGCTAGCAGCTTTAATTTTATTTATTATTTTATTTAAATAGTTAAACTATACTGTTTATGTTCATTTGTGGTGTTCAGTATTTGAAATAAAAACCTCCAGCTTTAGTTGTTTTTGGCAATTTATTCCTTGAATGTCACAAAATCTAAAGACTGCCACTACATTAGGCAAAATTTAAAGTAACTTAAACTTTTTTGGTGAGGAAGAGCGCTCTTTTCGCTGTCTCGCTCTCTTTCTTTCTATTTCTCTCGGTGAATCTGTGGCGCTTGGAGTTGAAACATTGACGATAATAAATGGTATATATTGTTCATCTTTACGGACATATAACTGGAGTAAATACAAAATTCATTTTTTAAATGATGATATCATTTATTGAAGGGAAAAAGATCCAAACCATTCTAGTCCGATGTGAAAAAGTAATTGCCACTAGGGCTGCAACGATTAGTCGCCGTCGTCGACGACGTCGACAACAAATTTTGTCGTCGTCTAGTCGTATATTTTTTTAAGCAACGTGATGAACGCCATTCAATTCATTAGAATACATGCAAATAAAGTTGCAATGCGCCACCGGAAACGTAAGGGGCAATAGCCTGCACCACCTGCGCCCATATTGAGCTAAGCACTGAAGAAGTTCAATAGCAATAGCAAAGTCGATGCAGTAGCAACGATGGCTGAAGCAGAGGCGCATAGTGATGTTAGCGTGAGATCGCGAATGTCTAAAGTCTGGGAGTATTGTCGGGAAAATAAACACGTCACGTGCACTAAACTAACAATAGCTAGGCTACTTTAAGGCCCCTTTCTTAAAAGATGATGTTAATTTCGTTTACACGCACCAGGATATCCAAAGCCGACGACGACCGTCATGTTACGGTGCTAAAACTGCGTTTCACCTTTTTACGTGTCTGAGGAACACCCAGAGTTTTTCAAAGTAACGTTAACGTCATTTTCAGTGACTGAAACCTCCGGTTAAGCCCCATTTGAAAAAATATGCGTCTTTACTATTATACTGTAACGTCCGACCGTACGTATCAGGAAGACGAGGAGTTGTACAGCAGCCCTCTTTATTGGTAACGTTTCTGAAATACAACCTGGTCACTGTCGGCCGCAACCACGCCAACAACAACAGAACAACAAAACTTCCTTATTTATTACACACGGCTCTCTCCACCAACCAGACGCATTCACAGACTGTGGGACATCACAGAACTCTCACAATAACACTGAACATTAGTGCAGGATCGCTACAATACTATTATATGCATGGCTAGTGGACACATTGCCTCTAATACTTCACAAAGCTCAATACACATAAAGATACACTGCTTTTCAATGAAATCCAATTAATACCTAACTTTGTTAAAAACGGGAAACGTAGCAAATAAATAATCGATAATCGTTGACTAATCGAAAAATTAGATTATAGATTAGTCGACTACAAAAATAATCATTAGTTGCAGCCCTAATTGCCACAAATCCTAATAAGGGTAGCACAACCAGTGCAGCTGCAACAACTGCAATCAAGTGTTAGCGATAACTGGCAATGACTCTTTCATTTCACTGTGGACGAATTTTGGCCCACTATTCTTTGCAGAATGGTTTTATGTCAGCTACATTGGACGATTTTTAAGCCTTCATTTTATGGGGTTTATCACACCATGATGTAACAAGAGGGGCAATTTCACCTACAGCCAGGTTGGTTTGGATCATTTTTTTTCCCAAAAATTAAATCATAATTTCAATCCTGCATCTTGTAGTTACTCAGGTTATCTTTGTCTGACATTAAAATGTGTTTGATGATCTGAAACATGTAAGTGTGACACAAAAGCAAAAATAGAAGAACTCTTTAAGGGGAGCAATACTTTTTCACAGAATAGAGTGTAACCACGGTTAAAAATCTATATTAAGGAAAAAACAGTTAAATACATGTTAAAAATATATGTTAAGAAAAAAACTGTTAAATACATGTTAAAAAAAGACATCTATATTAAAAAGGGCTGGAGTCATATTAAAAAGCCAATTCATAAAGTACATTATTAATGTGAATTTATATTTATCTAAAAGCAATTGAATTGTGAAAACATAGATTGGGAGTTTATTTGAAGCGGATGGGTGGGAGACGTGCTGTCAGCCAACTTGGGGGAAACCCCGTCTGTTCACCTATCCGGAAGAGAGTGGATGTCTCCTTGAGCTGCTGGGAGAGAGAGAGATCAACCCTTGCGTTGAACACAATACTTACCTTGTGAAGTTAAAAAGAAATAAAAGCAGACCCGTCGCCAGACCTCAGTCTTAAGGGGGGCTTATCAAATACATGGGAGGGCACCATTATTTCTAGCCATAATATTATACTTTATTCGCACAGCACTGATAACACGTAACCATCACGTTAAACATAACCAACAGCAAAGATAAGCAATGTT
Source organism: Trinectes maculatus (assembly GCA_016785345.1). NCBI lineage: Eukaryota > Metazoa > Chordata > Actinopteri > Pleuronectiformes > Achiridae > Trinectes > Trinectes maculatus. Next base: position 41,558 of record JAFBJQ010001593.1, on the reverse strand, counting down.
ATCCACTAAACACTTTATGCAACATTGATGTAACACCAGAACTGAAAAAGCATTTTAAAACAGCACACACACACACACACACACACACAGACACACACTGTGTCAGTACAGCGGGAGACGCCGTTTCTCCGAGCTGAACCTCCTCATCAATGAATTCTTCCATTGGCACCTGAACCGGTGCGTCAGGTCCTTTTCAAAAGCGAGCTGGACCAGCTGGGCCTTTCTCCTGTGCATCATACTCCGCCGGTGCTCCGAAAATACGCTTTTGAGCGTAGAAAAGGAGTTTTCACATGCTGCTGTTGAAGCTCCTAAAGTAAGGGCAAGGGTATATGCTGTGACAACAGTGGGCATAGCCTGGAGTGCACAGTGGAATGTGCGAAGGATGTTGGCTATTGTCCATTTTCCATCTTCTGGGGGAACCGGGGTGTCAGTCATTTTCTTCAGCAGGAACTCACGGGCCACAGCATATTCAGACTCAACCACATCAAGTCCAGCTAATGGCAGGAGAGGGGTTACCTTTGATGGGTCCAGGAAAAATACTTGTTCCATCATACACTTGACTCAGGATTCTGTCAGTGCTGAGTCCAGCGCTGGTGAGCTCATTAATTATTACACCTGTCAGAGTCTCTGCATCACCTTTCTCAGATGTGGCCATTACCAAGAGGCGCTCACACACACCACAGTTTTCGTCAACAAAACACACCACAATAGATATATTTTCTTTGCCCAAAGGGTCTCGTGTGCCATCCACTTTAATAGAGTACCAGCGATCCCCGACTTGTCTCACTATTTCCTCCATTACAAGTTTACTCATCATTTCGATGATCTCGTTTTGTATTTGTGGGCTGGTGTAGCGTGCGTTGTTTGGGATTGTTTTTGTAATCCTCGCCAGTTCAGGGTCTTTACGCATGGAGTATTCAAAAAGAGACAAGAACAGCCCCATGGAGGTATCGTCATCTAATACACTGGCAAAACCAGCCTTGTCTCCGCGTAATGGCAGTTGATTGACAACTAAAAACTCCACCATGTCAATAATTGCTGACATGTAGTATCTGTTGCGTGCCAGTTGCTCAGAGTTTAAGAGTGGAAATCTCTGTTCCTGTCTCTCTACGTTTTTCAGAATCTCTCCACATTGCTTCCCAGGCTAAATGTTCTTTTGAAGCCGCATGCTTATTTAAGCCCTTGCCTGTTTCAGTCGCATGTTTCCAGTCATTAAATCCCTTAATGGAGAAGGTCGCATCTGATGATACAGATCTGAATTTTCTGCAGGCATAACAAAATGCAGCATCCTTTTCCACCGAGTACTCAAGCCAGTCCCTGTTTAAATACCAGCTCGAGGAAAATGATCGTTTTTTTGAGCCAAACATTTTGAAAGGATATTTTTTCAGGACAACTTGTTTGGGGCTGTCTGTGCCGAGGTCACTCACAGATACAACGGGCAGCTGTGGCCCCAATACAGTGGCGGTTGCACTTGACCTGCTGCTGCTAGCCCCCGCTCTGTGGATGCTGCCGGGGTCGGGCTCCGCGGAGCCGGACCCGGACCCGGAGCTGCTAGCAACGGGCTCCGGCTCAGACTGTTGTCCTTCTCCGCTGACAACACTTGATTTTGTAGAGGTGGCCGTCGGTGGGTTTTTAAACCACTTACGTATATCCATGATATGAAATAGAAAGCCAGCGAAAACTCAGACTCGCAGATTCATTCATTCATTCATTCAAAAAGCGCGGTAACTGTTGACGTAGGCTACGTCACGTGTAATCAAACATAACCACACCATTGTTTCATTATATTTTTAATATCTTCGTGATAAAGAAAGCATTAGTATTTCTTAACACAAAATTATAAAACCAAATCAAGTTTTTTTTATTTATTTATTTTTTTTAATGTGTGCCTCCAGTGGGGGGGCACACCCATTGCTATGGGCGGGCCAGGCCCCCTATGGCCCGCCCATAGCGACGGGTCCGAATAAAAGTTGATAAAACTGATTAAAAAGTCATTGAGAGCTATCTGTGTGGAGCCTTGGACTTGTGCGAGTGCAGCTGGAGAGACTTGACGTCTCCTTCATGCAGGAAAACGCATCGGTGAGCGATCGTTAAGTGCTAGCTGCTAACGCTAACTAGTTTAATGGCAGATGCCATTCACTAATGCTAAAAACATTAGCGTGAGATTTCAAAGCTGCAAACTTAATCCAGTGCTGTGTAATATGTTGGTTTACATATTTGTTACACACACAAGTGTGAAATGTATTGATTTTAGCACTTTTTGGTCTGTGCATTTTAAGCACATGAAGTTATATTTTGGTTATCTGTGAATGCTCCTCGTGAATATTTTGATTTATTAATTTATGATTTAAATATGCCATTATATGGCAGGGAGCAGGAAAAAAAGTGTCTTTACTGGCATCTGTTGTTTTGCATTGCAATTTATATGAGATATTGTTATATTGAAGGAATATTCTTAGTGATAATCTCTGATGTTTTGAAGATGTTTGTGTTTTTACTGATGTTGTAATGTCATTACAATGGTTGGTCAGTTTCATGAGCAGACTTTTGCATGATTTATGTTTTATAACTCATGATTTAAAACTAAGAGAATATTCTGACCTCACTCACTGCAGGTCAGGTTTTTTTGTTGGACCCTTTAACCAGTGATCTATTTGGATGTTGGAGCTTGGATTGAGAGGTTGATGGCGAGCTACAGCCCAGAAGAGAATTAGAGATAAGGCGCCTATAAGGATCGAGAGCCCACAGTTGGTGCGCCTACTACCAACTGTGTGGTAGGACAAACTCTCCCTACATCCTCAGTGGACTGAACAGAACTAAAACTAGAGCTGATTTAAAGTGACTGAAACAAGGGGAACACTTTGAACTTTAAACTTTAAAATCACAGCTGTGAGTTTTTTTTCACTCTTTTGTTTTTACTTACCCGGGTAAGATTTGTGTCAACTTGTATTATTTTTTTTTAAGTGTCTGGCTTATCCTTCCCATCCTTACATTAAAAGGGAAGCGTTTTGCTTTTTCAAGGAAGTTATAACTGTGTCCGAGTCATTCCTGGTATGTTGTTTGGTTAATCCTGGGCTCCGTAGTTGAATATAGGTCTTCTGATCCCTACTGGCCAATAGTGATCATCATCTCAGTAAGCTATTTCTGTTCCTTATCTCAAGGGTTACAAGAGCCAAAACTGACTGACTTCAGAGGTCAGAAGCACACAGGCAAAAATGTAAATCTATAGAGTTAATCTGCTATTTATTTATTCAGTGTGCAAGAAAGAGGTGTTGTTCACTCTATGAAATACAGTATCATAAGGTATATCACACACACTGCTTTGTTGTGTTGGTAACTTAATGTTTATTCTGTCCCTGTCCTCAGGTGCTAAAGGCTATTGGCCTCCAAAGAACTGGCAAACAGGATGAAGCTTTCACTTTGGCCCAGGAGGTGGCCACTCTTGAGCCCACTGATGACAACTCACTACAGGCTTTGACTATACTTTACAGAGAGATGCATCGTCGTGAGTACTCTCACACACACACACAAAAATGACTTGTATAAATACTGGAATGGCAGCAAATAAGGTACATATTATGCCTTTTGCTCACAGCGGAGTTGGTCACCAAATTGTATGAAGCTGCAGTGAAGAAGGTGCCTCTCAGTGAGGAGTATCACTCTCACCTCTTCATGGCATATGCCCGTGTGGGGGAGTACAAGAAGATGCAGCAGGTAATAATTCTCACATACACGCTTGTTTGTAAACATGCAAATATTTTGCTAATAAGACTGACACAATCAAAGCAATGAGAAAAGGATGTTGATGACTGTGTCTTAACACGTTACAGGCAGGGATGGCCTTGTATAAAATCGTCCCCAAAAACCCTTATTACTTCTGGTCTGTCATGAGTCTAGTAATGCAGGTATGGACAGGCTCTAAGATACAGGCATTCAAAGTCTTTCAGTATATTTGTGACTCTGAAAGTTATTCACATGCCCTATTCAGGCCATCTCAGCACAAGATGAAAAACTGGCCAAAACCATGTTCCTGCCTCTGGCTGAGCGCATGGTGGAGAAAATGGTTAGGGAGGAGAAGATTGAAGCAGAAGCAGAGGTGAGTAAAATATCTAGATGGCTTCACAGTGAAACTGCAGGATGTGACTGTTTTTATTTTTTGTTATTGTTTTTTGTTATTTTTGAGGACCTTATGTGAGCATAAATTTGCCACTGACAGCTAGAATGTCAAATCACTAGTGTAACGGTAACCAATTAATTGCGTGAATGCTGGAAGCATTCATGTTTTGCCCATTGGAAATCCATAGAGTGGGTGATGTCATCAGATGTCACTGATGATATCACTCACTGCTCTTCCTTTCAGCAGACCTTTTGTGTCATGCTATGAGAGCTCACTCAGCAGAGTTTCGATGCATGTTCAGTACAGCTCTCAGCATTCACACATTTTCTTCAGAAAATGCACTTTTTCTCGTCAGTATTACTCTTTATTATATTTTATATAATGAGCCTATGTAAAAAATTTCACATTTCAAAAGTTACTATTCTAACTGAGGAGCTGATTAAAGTTTATTCTGTCTGGAAGAGTTCACTCCTTTGCTCTAAATAACTAAGAGGTACTTGACAAATTGCTGCCCAGTTGCCCAGGGTGATAGGTGCTGGATGGAAGTACACACAAACCCCTAGTTGACCAACTGTATGTTGTAGTTGTACTAGTTGTAGTCTGTGGCTGTGGGTGGTGAAGGAAAAGCCTCTTGCTATTGTGTGCTCATGCACCCAACAGCAACTCATAGTATCAGACCTTCATGCAGTCTTTGGATAAGGTCCTGGAAAGGATCAGAGTGGGTGGCTCTGTTGTTAATTTGTAGGACTTCAATGCTTGTGTGGGCAATGACAGAGAAACCTGGTGGGGCAAACACGACGCCTGCATCCGCAGAGACACACATAAGGCACGCAAATGCACGTGCATCATTAAGGACCGATGATACCTGCATGTCTTTGTGGGGCCATCAGGTCAATTTCCAGAGTCACAGAGCATTATGTGCTGCATATATGTGCACAAATTAGTTGTTTAAATAAACAACTAATACATAATTTTAAATTGACCATATTATAGAAAAACACCAAATTCAAAGAAATCATTTGTCATCTTTCAATTGTAGATGGCAGTTTTAATTAAAAAATAAATACAGGCTACCCAAAAAGCAACTTGTTGTTGCATCCATAAATAGAATGCATTGCTCTTTTTTACGGGTCAGGTATTGGGAGTACTCGAACAAAGTTGGGATGTAGAAGATAGTACACGGGGAAAAAAAAGGTTGGGAACCACTGGTCAAGCGTAAAGTCTATCTTAGTGTAAGAGAGGAGCAGAGCTGTCAAATGATCACCACCAAGGGCCTGTTCCATAAAGCAGGATTACCAAATAAGCCTCGTTAGTCTGGCTTATTCTCTAGTGGATTCGGTTCCATAAAGCAAGCTTAGCATAGTTCAAAATAAGTTACCACGGCAACATATGCTGGCAAACTAGCCTGGTCCGGACCAGGCTAAATGTCAGGCTTAGCCTGTGTCCCCTCTTAAAAGTGATACTTATCTGAAAGAAAATATATGATTATAATATATGACTTCATTACTCAACTCTTTTATTGAAGATCACCATCAATAAAATATTAAATAAAATACACAGTGAAACACTGTTTTAAAGACTATGTATTGGTTACATGTAAAATATTAAAAAAATAAAAATAATAACCCCAATCCATACCATTTGTCTGGGAGTGCATCTTCAGAGACAGGGCTGATCCATAGGCTCTTCCAGACAATCATTTATATGAGAGATACAGATTCTCTAGAGATCTGCCAGCTGATCGGCCCTCATCTTACGCACAGCACAACAGTCCCATACACTGTGCGCGTGGCACTTTTATGAACACGGTAACAGTGTGCCGCACTGTGCGCATGGTCTACTTAGCTTTAAAAAGTGTTCTCAGAATTTTAGCCCTTGTATAGTTTGTGAGGATGCCCCCCCCCCCCAAGCCCTCTCAATAACAGGACAATTTATTCAGTTGGAGTGTCCTCCACTGGCGTGAATTCAGCTGGTGGTGCCACCCCCCCGGGCCCGTCATATTGTTTTTTTCACTTCTGTAAAAAAACACCATTGGATTGGAATTAGTGCAGATGATATCCAAGTGTAAATATAGCTCGTGGACATACATACCACTCTGAACAATGTTTTTATATATATATATATATTTTAAATTTGTTAACTTGCTGCGAACCCGCCCCCCCACCCCACCTCACCACACCACACCACACCACCAAGTTTAATGTTAGGATTTACAGCCTGTAGGTTTTGTTATATATTATATATATAAATTGTGTATTATGTCCAAGCTTTAACTCAGTGGAATTTATTTAATGGCATCTTAACTTGGGTTGTAGATACTTACGCATTTAATCGATCAGCAATTTCCTGCCGGTCTTTCTCTCTGAGCTTATGTATTGCTGCCGTGTTGCCTCCATTCGTTATGATATGTTTGAATTCCTCACAGGGCTCTGCCGCTCGCTCTTTCCTAGTGCATTTTGCCATTGTGAATCCACTTGATCCGTGTTCGACCTCATGGGCTGCTTAGGAATGGGTGCACACGCAATCAGCCTGACTTGCTGAACCTGGCTAAAATTAGTGTGGCTGCCTTTATGGAACTGAGTTAGCCGCAACTCATTTGTTTTGGCTAAGTCTGGCCAGGCTATTCACATTTAGCGTCGCTTTTCTCAGCCTGCTTTATGAAATGGACCCCAGGTGGTGAACTGGATCAGTCCAAATTTGTATGATCAAATAGAATATATTTTCTATTTCAAATGACATTTTCAGAAAAAAAATCACATCATATCCAGCCTGATACAATGGGTCTACTTGTATTTCTAAAAACAAGACAGTCGAGAGATGGTTGTCGCATTAATGCCTTTGTGTGTCTCTCTCTCTCTCTGTGTCTGTGTGTCTCTTCTCTGTGTTTGTGTGTATGTTTTTGTTTGTTTTTATTGTAGGTGCAGCTGTATTTTATGATCCTGGAACGCTTGGGAAAGTGTGTAGAGGCTCTTGAAGTCATCAGGAGTCCACTTGGGGGTATGTGTTTTTCTCTGTCCCTGTATCTGAGTCATGAAATTTTAACCTTACTTAAGTTTCTTCATGTTGCTATCTCATATTCATATTTAGCAAAATGATACATTTGTCAACGTTTTCAGATTTTAGAGGTCAGAGTCACTGTAACCTCGCATCAGTCCCTTTCTTGTGAATGTGATGTACATGTAGCTTCAATTGCACTTCTCTCCATCCAGGGAGAGGGATCCCTTACTGTAACTCTCACTGGGGTTTCTGAGGGTTTTTTTTGTCAAAAGTACTTTTTGGAAGGTTTTCCTCACTCTTGCTGAGGATGTAGGACGTATGATGTTGCACCCTGTACAGATGTGTTAAGCCCCAGTAGACAAAATATAATTTGTGAATATGGAATGCACAAATAAAACTTGACTGATTGATACCAAGGAGATCAAAGGTCAGGTCACTGTGATCATAATGTTCTACTTTTATGGCCTTCACTCAACACTGTTATTCTGTGACATTAATCAGCTTTTCTGTACATGTGATACAGTAGGCAGTCCTTTGTAAACACACACACTCCTTTCTGATACACAGTGAGTTGTAAGAATCTAATTAGGGCCCGAGCTGGAACAGCAAAGGCCCTATTGCTTATGAGTTGTTATTATTATTATTTTTTTTTTTTTTTATACCAAACTTGCTCGAAAAGTCACGAAATTCAGCAGAGACGTAAGGTATGGAATGAAACGGCATAATTGGGCCATGGTTTTTATTTGCGTTGCGAAATGCCTCTGTAGCGCCCCACAGACATTGCAAAAAGGCCTCGGCATTGGGGTTCTTTTGGCTTAGCCTGACGAAATTCGCGTCATGTCTTTGTCATGCCCAGACGCAGAAAAAATCCTCATGACGCCATGGTGCCAGGCCCACAGGAAGTGGGCGCCATTTCTGCCCATTTCCACTCCGCACATATGATTAAACTCCACCTAGAGGTTTAATGCTAACGGCATGAAACTTGGCCAGGTTACTCTTCAGACATGGGGGATTAAAAGTTGGCGAAAGCTTTTCCAACTTCTGAGGGGTGTCGCTGTGGCAGCGTTTCAAAGTTGAGAGAGTCACCAGTGTTCGCCACAAAACACAAAGTCACTTAGTCACACCTTACATATGATCAATCTCCTCCTACAAATTTAATGGTAACTGCATGAAACTTGGCCAGGTTACTCTTCAGCCATGGGGGCATAAAAGCTGGCGACAGTTTTTCCAATTTCTGAAGGTTGTGGCCGTGGTGACGCCTCAAAGTTGGTGTTCGCCACAAAACACAAAGTCACCTATAACTTGTGCAAACATCCGATCCTGACCAAACATCATAGGGTGGATGCTTGACCCGGCCTGAACACGTACATATGCTCATAGTGACACTCCACCATAGCGTTACCTGCTGGTGATTGGAAATGGCACTTTGTTTCCACACCTCCCATATGATCGAACTCCTCCTACACGTGTAATGGTAGCGGCTTCACACTTGGTCAACTTACTCTTCAGCCATGGGTGATTAAAAGTTGGCGAAAGTTTTTCCAACTTCTGAAGGGTGTTGCCATGGTGACCCCTCAAATCTCAAGCACTCTCTGTGACTTAAGCAATGACAAATCTCTATAAGTTTGGCTCTGTTTGTCTTTTTCTACCAGAAGGAAGGTTAATGGTGGTGGATGGAAACGTCACTTTTAACATGTCAAGGTCCAGCGCATACCCCGACATGCGCACATGCTCGGGCCCAGTCATTGCTGCTTGCAGCTTTAATTTTTAATTGCATTTTAAAGATATTACACCAATTATGTGAAGCATAATTTTGTTTTTCTAGCTAACTAATCACTATTAAGCCACAGAGCCCAATGTATTGATACAATACAGTGATCATTACCAGGAAATAAAGAATTGTTCATACCAGTCGATTAAACATGGTTACATGGTTGTAACACGCATAATAAATGCCATTTGCCAGCATTTCAAATTCCTACTCACCCATGAGTGCTTTCCAAAGGCAGGTAACCAAACTGCTGCTGTCCTACTGTGAAGGAGCCTGTTTATTAACTAGGTTCACTTTGGTTTTATGCTTTCTATTCACCTTTTTCTTAGATATTTTTGGGGTGTGCAGTAAAAATTTACAATTTAAATATGTGAATGTAAAATATTTTTTTTGTTTTTGTTTTTTTTTTACCTCTTTGGCTGCAGACATGATTTATACAGCCACAGGATTTTTATGCAGATGTGATTGTTTGTTTGCCATCTGTTCAGCTCTGTGACATACTATAATTTTCGGACTATGGAGCCCACTTGAATATGTGCCCCACCCACTAACTTTAAGATGAAAAAAAATGTCGTCACTTGTCTATAAGCCACAGGTATCCATGTTGTAACATGAGATATCTACACAGAAAGATGTTACACAGAAAGATTTTTTTAGCTTTTGATTAAATATGTATTTGTTAACCAACACAAAGACGTACTTCGTCACACACTTCCTCAGTCTCTCTTTCATTGTCGCTCTCAATGTCACTTTCTTGGCATGAGGCTCGTTAGCCCATAAAATCCTTAAATTAGCTGCATCATTGTTTAAGACGCAGTGTTCAAAGCGAGTGAAAAAAGCTGCGGCTTTTATTCCAGAAATTGCAGTACTAGTGCTCTAGGACAGACAGAATGACAATTTTCGTGATGAGTTAAATACATAAAAGTATAAAGTAGCATAGAATGTGTTTTGTCCTGACACTTTCCTCATTTGTAAAGTAAATGGTTATTTTCTGATTTCAAACTTTCTTTTATAATAATTAATTACCTCCAACTAAAGTATTGATTAGGATCAGTGTATGTGATTAGTGGTATCGCTACCAGAAGTAGTGAATTCCCCTATCCCTACCTACAGTAAAAACTCTTTCTCACTGACCACCCAGTTTCCTTGTGGAAAACATTATCTGTTTGTCATTCCATAGAGAAGCTGACCAGTGAGTTGCAGAGCAGAGAAGACAAGTGTATGATGCTGTACCAGAGACTACAACGGTGGCCAGAGTGCAATGCCTTATCCCAGAAACTACTGCTCAAGAAGTGAGTAATGCTTATCTCAGACTTTGGAGGGGCTTTTGTTACTGTGAACCCCAAAAAATTGTGGTATAATCCAAGTTGCCGCTTCTAGATAGTACTTTGAGGCTATTTGAAAACCATGACACAGTAGTACAATAATACAATGTAATTGACATGGTAGCGTAAAATTTAATTGTACATCATGAAACTTGGAACGTCTCAATCTCTTTTTTAATAGTTTGAAAAGAAGGAGTGTGACATGCATTAATGAATAGCCTTGGACATGCCTCTCTAGTACTGTTATTTTGTTTACCTTTACTGATCAGCTTCAGAAGTTCATCATATTCCAATAAGTAATTCCAGTGTGGTGAAAAGCAGCTTCAATGTTGGGAGCTGTTTTGATCACTAGAGTTGAGTATTGATCTTTGTTGTTGGCAGTTGTGTAAACGTTAGAGGACCCACAGACAATAGACAATGGTAACATAAGTCTGTTTATGTTTTTAGTCCAGATGATTGGCAATTCTATTCCTCCTACTTTGACTCCCTATTCCATCTCATGGATCAGTCATGGAGTCCACCAGAAGAAGGCGAACAGTAAGTACAGAAGACTTACTGTATGTTGGTGGATGCTGTGTGTTGCTAAAATGTTCATGCAGAATTTTAAAGCAAACTGTAAAGGACTGAACAAGACCTAATTGAGAGGAAATAAACAAAACAAAAAAATGTAAGTATAAGTACCCCTGAGAAGAGGTAGGCGATATTTACAGTTTATGATAGTATTGTCAATGTTTTTTGACAATGTACAATTTTACATTATTGAGTATTTATACTGTCTGGAAAAGAAACAACACATATGCCCAACAACCGATCTGTGTCATTTATTAGCTCCTGCTTGTCTGCTGCACAACTGACTACAGAGCAGAGAACCTGAATGTCTCTACATTGGAGTTTAACAAGTCTCTTGAATGTTTAAGTTTAAAGAAAATAAACAAGAGCTGTTGTTCTGAAACATTCTCTCCATAGATGTCCTGGTGAGCAAGACGCGTTTTAACAGCATTTTTTTTGTAAAAAACAAAACAAAACAATAAAAAATAAAGTACAGGGGGTCCTCGAGTTACGACGGAGATCCGTTCCTGAGAATGTGTCGCAACCGAATTTCGACGCAAGTCGGAACACACATTCATTGTGCCATTGTGCATACATTGTGCCACTAGATGTCACTATAACACCACCCAATACCACACAATAAGAGTTTCCTGTGGTGAATTGCCTTTTGTCACTGTAGGGGTTGATATCGCTAGTGTAATGAGCATTTCCTTTAGATTTCTGATATCAACCATGTAGACCCTGTGTTGTGAATAAACCTACGGTATTGCCACGATCCCGAACGCATCTGTGTCCGTGTGCATCTCCTTACCGGCTGCCGCTGCCCCCCCCCCCGCCAGCAGGCCATTTCACATAAGTAAACACAAGGCAGAGTAGCGTAGCTGTGCTGTGGAGGTGCTGGAGAGCCGGCAGGCGCGCTGAGAGACAGAGAGAGCGCTCACCAACTAGTTCCCTTGCAAAGTCTGTATGTATTTACGGGGCAAACCGCTTAAGCCGAAACCAGGAAGTTCATGGGAGATGTGTCGTAACCACGAAAACAACGTAACTCGCGACCGTCGTAACTTGAGGACCCCCTGTATATCACCAAATTATTGTTATTGAATACGTTTAAAAAATAATCAAGATATTATTTTGGCCCATATTGCCCACCCTTAATACTGAGACAGTGGAATCCATTATTTCCAGCTATAAGATGTCAGCTTTGTGTAAAATGCTGTTTACACAAATAATAACTTTAATGATCACTGGATCTATGTACACCATTGATTCAGCCTACAAGCCAGTCATTGTCACAATTTTCACATAGTGAGTGGACAGTGATGAGCATCCAGCAGCTGACAAAAATGTCATGCTGTACCACTACAGACAACTTATGTGATGTCACAAACAGAAAATGAAATATCGCCAATATGCTGGTGTACGCTGATAAAATCAGCCTACCTATATACTGTGCCCTAGCCCTCAGTGCAGAGTTGGTTCAGCTACATCCTTAAATTGTTCACACAGAATTATATACTGCTCAGTGGCTATGGGATTCAAGGTCTCATCCTTTAGCAGTACAGTCTACTGTTAAGAAATTACTTTGGAATTGCTTTGAGCACCTGTGTGCTGTTCTTTTGTTTACCTTTTACATCTTCCAGTGCTGTAAGAGACTAATCAGATAAATGTAATATCTAGGTTTAATCTGTGACTTTGTACCTGTCTGCAGCTGTTCAGAGGGTGTGGTACATCACACTATGGCTGAAGTAGTGAGGTTTGTGGAAGAGAAGATTAAAAGAGAGGACAGCAAAGAGTCTCATCCTCTCAGAGGGCCATATTTAGCTCGACTTGAATTAATACACAGATTGAGAGAAAGGACCTGTGCAGAAGAAGGCCTGCTTGGTAAAATGCATTGACCATACAAACATTACAAGCTCACCCTCATCGTAGTGCTTTTGCTTTTAAACATGAGCGTTTTTCTCATTGGATTCTTACAGGTGAGCCTTTAGAACTAATGGTTCAGTTCTTTGGGAAGTTTGGAGATAAACCCTGCTGCATCGCAGACCTTAAGTTATATCTACACCTGCTCTCTTCTGAACAGCGTGTTCCGGTAAGACCTGACTTCCTGCATTGCTGCTAACCTGTCCCTGAAGCAAAGAGGCTGGCTGTGAAACATATTTCTCTCTGTATTTTCTTTAGTTCATTAACCATCTGAGTGAAGCCCTTACGCTTAGAGAGCAGGAAGAGGAGGGTTTAGCTTTTCCAGAGAGTACCAAAGCACTACAGAGGCATTTGTGTGTTTGTCAGCTGAGTCGAGCACTCGGGCTTCATCAGAGTCTTAATGTGGATGGAAAACTGCGGCTTATCACAGAGCTCAAGGCCCACTATCATCATGGACTCAAGTTTGGTAAGATCATTTCTGTTCATTAACATTTGTTCAGGATAATCAGATTGCTCATGGGACAGAGAAGTATCAAATATTTCTGTCAAAATTCCCTGTAAAAAGTGACAAAAACCCAGTCAGCACACTGTCTTTGTAATTCACTGGATGTTACACAGGAGAAAAGCAAAATTAAAATGAAGGTGCAAAAATGCAAGTGTATTTTTTGTTTCATTGTTGTTACACAACCTTAGTTCAGTGAAGCTCTATTGAACTTCTCTGTTTACTTCACACTGACTCAGTCTAGGTCACACTGACAATGAGCATTGTCTCACTCAAAGTAAAGCTTTGCATCTGATGATAAAAAAATTAATTCATTATGCTTTATATTCTTTTGACCACATGGATGGGAATGATAATTTCTCTGAACAGAGGATGACTCTCTTGTTGGAGACACAACCTCAATCCTCAACAGCCTGCTCTCCCAGCTCAAAGTGTACATTGCATGTTAAGTGGCAGACAAAACACAAATCACAGTCAGATTTTGTAAAAGCCTTGTGGAAGTCTTTTCACCCTACAACACAGCATGACATGGGATCCTGAATAATGAAGGTAGATAAGACCTGCTGTTGCAACTTACCATTTGCAGAGAAATGACACCACAGTGCATGGTTAAGAAATGATAACAAGTAAGGGTATGTCATTCATCTGTATATGAAATATCCTCTCAGATTGAGATTTTGGTCATATTATACAAGCTGTGGTGAAAACATCTGTGTAATATAGAACCTCAACCAACCTTGTGTTGGAATCTGTAGTATTGGCACTAGTTTTACAACATTTTACTTGAAGAGTGACTGTCTTCGTTTGTTCTGACGTTTTGTTATCTCTGTCAACAGGGAAGAACACTCTGAAGACAGAGTTGCAGTTTTCTGATATGTATTGCCTGATGGCATCTCATGTATACATTGACTTATGGATAGAGTCTGGTGAGTTTTTCACCTCGCTGATTCCACTCTTCTCTGTTTCAGTAATGATGTCTTTAAATGTGTTACCATGTGTGTTGTAGGGGATGAGAACATGGTGTGGCAGTGTTTGGGTCTTCTACAGGAGGGTCTGTCTCACAGTCCCTCCAATGCCCAGTTCAAGCTGCTGCTACTGCTCCTCTACTGTCACTTGGGAGCCTTTGAGCCTGTTGTAGACCTTTACTCAAGCTTAGATGCCAAGCATGTACAGCATGACACCATAGGGTAAGTACACAGTTACGTTCAGTTAGAGATTAAGTTTTAACTGACACTGAATTTCCACACTGGCATTATTTGTCTCTGTGTGCCATAATGGTTATGGTTATTATAATGACATTTGAAAGTTTTCCTGAAAAACCCATCTATGTCCAGATTTTAGACAAGTCTGTGTTTAAATTTACTCTACTGTCAAACTCCTACACCCAATTAAATAGGAGGCAACATATTACTACAAAGTTCCAAAAGAAATCAATAGTGGGGTGGAAGGGATGGTTGAAAACAAAACTGGCCTTCTCTGAATCACAGACTAGACTAGACTTAGTGGCTAATCAGAAGCAGGCTTAACCCTTTAAACCCGTCTTCTCCGGGATGTCTAACGTCTTTTTTTTTTTGGTTGTACAAATATAAAATATATATAAAAATACAGGGAGTCCTCGAGTTACGTCGGTCGCGAATTACGTCGTTTTTGTAGTTACGACAATCTCCCGTGAACTTCCTTGTTTCGCTTTAAGCTGTTTGCCCCATAAATACGTCAGACTTAACACGGGAAGTAGTTGTCGGCTGAAGTAAATGTCGTCACGTGTTGCTACAGTGGACGCCATTTTGGGTTATTGCTCCCTTCATTATGGCTCCCAAGCGAAAGGCAGACTCTGCTGCTTTGAGGAAAAGGAAAGCGATCACATTGGAAGTTAAATTTGACATTGTTAAGCGATCCGAAAATCGAAACAGCGGCAAACATTGGCCGATCACTTGGCCTAAGCCGTACGACTGTCGCAACAATCATCAAGGATAAAGATCGCATCATTGAACATGTGAAAGGATCTGTTCCGATGAAATCGACTATGATTACTAAGCACCGCACTGGTCTCATCGTTGAGATGGAAAGGTTATTAGTGCTTTGGCTGGAAGACCAAAATCAGTGTGTGATGTAGGTGCTGTGTAACAGTTCTCACTCTTTTATTAATATGATGTAGGTCAATCAATCAGTCAATCAAATTTTATTTGTATAGCCCATATTCACAAATTGCAATTTGCCTCATCGTGCTTTAACAAAGAGTACAGGGTATGACATCCTCTGACCTACACCCTCAACAAGGGCAAAGAAAAACTGCCAAAAAAAAAAACCCTTTTAACAGAGGAAAAAAACACAGAAACCTCCAGGAGAGACTCATGTGAGGGATCCCACTCCCAGGGATGGACAGAAGTGCAATAGATGCCACATGTACACAACACATTAACAACATGACTTATAATTATTAATTATACAGGTAGAATAATATAATAATGCTATGTAATTGTTCTATCTTTGTTTATTACTGTTTGCATTGTAATAAAAAAAAGGCAAAAGGCAATTCACCACAGTAAACTCTTATTGTACGGTGGTGTTACGGCGACATCTGGTGGCACAACTTTGTAACTACCTTCCCTATGAATGTATGTTCCGTATTACGTCGAAATTCGCTTACGACACATTCTCAGGAATGGATCTCCGACATAACTCGAGGACTCCCTGTATAACCAAAAAACGCAATCAATTTTTTGAGATGTTTAATTATTTGGCATTTTTAGCCCTGGTGGTAAATCTTGTCTTTAATTGGATGTCCAGAATACGCGCCCCCCTACTATCCTACAACATATATGTGCAAAACCTAGATTCTCTGCTTTCAGGATCCATTGAAATTTCCTTGATTGCACCAAAGTTTGAGGTGATATGGTAATTAGAAACGTGTGCAAAATCCCCAGGATGGTTTTTACAGGGTTAAATAAATCTGACTTCAGGACTGGGCATTTGTTGACATGTTACTAAGCCTCCAAAGATTATGAATATTGTCTTTTCCACGGGTTTTCCTTGTATTCTGATTATGCAAGTTTCAGTTGTTTATTTCTGTTGCTGTTTGAGAGTATGCATGCTGCTTTTGCGTCCTGCATGTCTATCAAAAGTCAATAAAACATTGTCTTCAAACAGGCAAATGATCCAGACCCAGTT
Source organism: Trinectes maculatus (assembly GCA_016785345.1). NCBI lineage: Eukaryota > Metazoa > Chordata > Actinopteri > Pleuronectiformes > Achiridae > Trinectes > Trinectes maculatus. Next base: position 25,209 of record JAFBJQ010001593.1, on the reverse strand, counting down.
TAATTACCTAATGCTTGGCAGAGACAGCGTTCTTACTGAAACTGCATGGTGTGTTAGTTGGAACATGGGGTCAGGGTTGGGGTTAGGTTCAACCCTAGTCTGCCTGACTGCATGACCAGGGGTCCGTTTCATAAAGCAGGCTGAGAAAAGTGACGCTTAATGTGAATAGCCTGGCTAGCCTTAGCCAAAACAAATGAGTTGAGGCTAACTCGGTTCCATAAAGGCTGAGCCACGTTTACGCAGCCACAGCCAGGTTCAGCTTGTCAGACTGATTGCGTGTGCACACCATTCCTAAGCAGCCCATCAGGTCGAACACAGATCAAGCGGATTCACAATGGCAAAATGCAGAGCGAGCGGCGGAGCCCTTTGAGGAATTCAAACATATAATAACGAATAGAGGCAATACATAAACTCAAAGACCGACAGGAAACTGCCTATCCGTTAAATGCGTAAGTATCTACAACCCAATTTAAGTTGCCATTAAATAAATACCACGGAGTTAAAGCTTGGACATAATACACAATTTATATTTATAATGTATAACAAAACATACAGGCTGTAAATCGTAACATTTTTACTATTAAACATCGCCAACCGGTGGGGTGGGGGTGGTGGGGGTCGGACGTCGCAGCAAGTTAATAAATTATATATATATATATATATATATATACAACCCAAGTTAAGTTGCCATTAAATAAATTCCACTGAGTTAAAGCTTGGACATAATACACAATTTATATATATAATATATAACAAAACCTACAGGCTGTAAATCCTAACATTAAACTTTTTACTTTTTACTATTACTGGGGGGGCATCCTCACAAACTATGCCCCCCAGTACAAGGGCTAAAATTCTGAGCACACTTTTTAAAGCTAAGTAGACCATGCGCACAGTGCGGCACACTGTTACCGTGTTCATAAAAGTGCCACGCGCACAGTGTGTGGGACTGTGCGTAAGGTGAGGGCCGATCAGCTGGCAGATCTCTAGAGAATCTGTATCTCTCATATAAATGATTGTCTGGAAAAGCCTACGGATCAGCCCTGTCGCTGAAGATGCACTCCCAGACAAGTGGTATGGATTGGGGTTATTATTTTAATATTTTAAATGTAACCAATACAAAGTCTTTAAAACAGTGTTTCATGATGTAGTTTATTTCATATTTTATTGATGGTGATCTTCCTGTTTTTAAAAAACGCTTAAAAACCCACTTCTTTTCTTTGGCTTTTTAACCCGTGTGAGAAACACCTTTTATTGTGTAACTTTTATCATCATTTATTGTCGATGTGTTGGTTTTATCTATGTTTTTAAACTGTGTATAGCACTTTGGTACTCTGTTGTTTTAAACGAATCCACTGGACAATAAGCCAGACTAGCGAAATAAGCCTGGTTTATTTGGTAATCCTGCTTTTTGGAACAGGCCCCAGGCCAGTGTCTGATAAAGGAAGTTACGTGCATTTTGTGTTGGAGCAGGACTATGGAACCACACAAACCAACCAATCATGTGATAGCCAGATCATTGTTTATTCAGGCAAAAGGCATTTACTGACAACCGATGGAGCAAATCTTCATAAACTAGCCTTGAAAAACTAAGTTTGGTGTCTGTTGTAAGTTAAGAAAGGTGATAATGATTATACTTGTCTAGCACCGATCTCCTGCTCTGTGATGTTTGATCAATGTGATTTCAGACCAGAATGTACTCTTATCAGCCAGAGATTTGTGTTTATTTTCAGGTTTCTCTTAACACGTTATGCTGAGTCATTGGGTCAGTTTGCTGCAGCCTCCCAGTCCTGTAATTTCTCCCTCAGGTTTTTTCACTCTAACCAGAAAGATGTAAGTCTCTCCCCCCTGTTGATTTGATCTCTCAATCTTAATCCCTGGGCCTTGTACCATTATGTTAATTTGTTAATTCATCGTTTACTTTTTAATTCTTCCCTATCTTTCCATCAGACCTCAGAGTATATCATCCAAGCGTATAAGTATGGGGCATTTGAGAAAATTCCAGAGTTCATCGCTCTCAGGAACAGGTTGAACCAGTCACTGCACTTTGCCCAGGTCCGCATTGAGAGGATACTTCTTGATCTGTTTCTCGAGGCTGATATGTGAGAACATACTCAACACTCACGAAATAAAACATCTAAAATGGCTTGTGCTGGGGAGATTTTGTTCATTTGCAGGTTGTTTTTTCCCTTCAGCATTTTGAGTTTGGAGGAAAGTGTGAGGGCCATGTCTTTGTCTGCAGAGGATGACGACATCCCCTGGGAAAATATAAGGGACAACAGAGATCTTACTGTTTTTACTAGCTGGGACCCAAAGGAGAGGTATAGAATTGCTTGACATGTCCTATGTATTCATTTAACAACTCTCATTTCCCAAATCAACCCATTTTCCTCTGTCCTACACAGGCAGCTAACTGACGAGCATCGGCATCAGTCTCTAGAGGAAGAATGTGTCTGGCTGAGGATACGCTCCCTAACACTCCGCCTCCTCATCATTTTGGCTGGCTTAGGACATGTACCCTCACAACAAAACTCAGAGGTGTCCAGTCAAAACGGAGTCGGAGACAAGACCCCGATTCTTAACAGCCTGCTTTCCCATCTCAATCATACTCTACAGACAGCTGGTCAAATGGCAGAGAAGCGCATACAGGTACGTTTTAACACAAACAAAACACATTTTATAACAGGAAAAAATGCATAGCTCCCAAGTACTGTCACAGTGAAGGACCCCTGTCCCAGGACGGACAGAAATACTGCGCATTCTACGAATAGCTCTTTGAAAATTTTGAACTGAGCTCTCTAAGGTTTGGTGGTTCCGTACAATTAAGGGCTTTGCAAGTGAGGAGGAGGATTTTCAAGTATATTCTATGTTTCTGAGGAAGCCAGTGCAGATAATACAGAACAGATATATCTCTTGTCCTGGTGTACATCAGTACACATGCAGCAGCATTTTGGACCAGTTGAAGAACCTTTAAAAGCTTTCAGCATTTGCTGACAGTTTCTACACAGCAAGTAATGGCTGACACTTCAGTTATCCTTATTACCAATATTGTAATTACAAATATTGTAATATGCATAATTAATTGACAAAAACTAATTATGGCTCAAGCTGGCACAGCGAAGGCCCTATTGTTTCTGAAGGAGTTATTATTATTAGGGCCCGAGCTGGAACAGCGAAGGCCCTATTGTTTCTGAAGGAGTTATTATTAGAGCCCGAGCTGGAGCAGCAAAGGCCCTATTGTTTCTGAAGGAGTTATTATTATTATTATTATTATTATTATTATTATTATCATCATCATCATTATCATTATCATTATTGTTTAACAAACTTGCTTGAAAAGTCAAGAAATTCGCCAGAGACGTCAGGCGTGGCATGAAACGGCGCAGTTGGGCCATGGTTTTTCATTTGCGTCGCAAAATGCCTCTGTAGGACCCCATAGACATTGCAAACATGCCTCCACATTGGGGTTATTTTGGCTTAGCCTGACGAAATTTGCTACACATCTTTGTCATGCCCAGACGCACAAAAAAGCCTCTTGACGCCATGGTGCCAGGTCCACACGAAGTCGGCCATTTTGAGCGGAAGATGCAATTTGGAACAGCAAAGGCCATATTGTTTCTGAAGGAGTTATTATTAGGGCCCGAGCAGGACTTAGTTTCCATACCTCATATGATCAAACTCCCCCTACACATTTAATGGTAACGGCTTCACACTTGGTAAACTTACTCGTCAGCCATGGGGGAATAGAAGTTGGTGAAATCTTGTCCAACTTCTAAACGGTGTGGCCGTGGCGACCCCTCAAATTTCAAGCACTCTCTATGACTTCAGCATTGACAGCTTTCCATAAGTTTGGCTGTGTGTTTGTCTTTTACATATACATGGGATTCTCAATCTACACTTGACAACTGTGCTGTGCTGTGCGGTGCGCATCAGCCGGCGTCCAGTCCATACCCCAACATGTGCACGTGCTCGGACCCGGTCACTGCTGCTTGCAGCTTTAGTGTGTGTGTGTGTGTGTGTGTGTGTGTGTGTGTGTGTGTGTGTGTGGAGATTCAGAAAAGCATTTGCCTTTCTGCTTTATGTGGAACTGCTTGTTAACCCTAACCCTGCTGCTCTGTTGACCAGCATCCCTCCATTCCTAGAATTAATCAACCTGCTTTACTCATTCAGCTTTTGGGGTAAATTTTCATTTAACTTTAAGAAGTGTGTAAGAGAAGGTTTAGCTTCAAATAAAAATTCAGTTGACACTGAATACAGGGGGTCCCCGAGTTACGACGGAGATCCGTTCCTGAGAATGAGTCGCAACTGAATTTCGACGCAAGTCGGAACATACATTCATTGTGCCATTGTGCATACATTGTGCCGCTGCAACCCCCCCTCCCCCCGCCAGCCGGCCATTTCACATAAGTAAACACAGCTGTGGAGGTGTTGGAGAGCCGGCAGGTGCGCTGAGAGACAGAGAGAGCGCTCACCAACTAGTTCCCGCGTGAAGTCTGTACATATTTATGGGGCAAACCGCTTAAGCCGAAACAAGGAAGTTCACGGGAGATGTGTCGTAACCACAAAAACAACGTAATTCGCGACCGTCGTAACTCGAGGACCCCCTGTATTTAGAGTGAAGTTGCAGAGCTTTGCAGAAATATGTGACAACATTTTATAAAGATGTTATTTTTGCACTGAAGTATCCATTCCTGGGACCACCCTCCACTCGCCTGTTCCCAGCTCTCTCCAGTGGAAGCTGCCAGTGTCAAGCAGCAGCCCTTCAGCTCTCTGTCCACCTACAAGAGCTCGACACCGTTGGACTTGGTAAAAGAAAAAGCAGTAATATGAATCCTTGATCAATAGTGTACCACCTCAATGATCCCAGATGCTTTTACACTTCTCTTTTTGTACCTTCCTAGATGAGTCGTCAGAGCTTCAAACTCAAATCTGTAACAGTTTCAAATCATTAATAGTACAGCTTCAAGGTGAGGAAGCAGATGGATTTTATCTCTTAAACAATAAATAAGTGAAATCAAGGTTCTCAATTTTCTTTTGTGCCTCATGTTTTCTCTCTTCCCCCCTACAGAAATACTGAATAATTGCAGAGGGGATGTGTTGGAACTCAAAGAGAACAAATTAAAACCCTATCCCTCTTTACTAGAAAACCTAGTCTTCTTTGTTGAGGTAAGGTATCACTGTTTTCACACACACAAAGTGGTTGCCTATGAACTGAATATGATATGGTCGTGTTGTAACTAGGGCTGGCCATATGGGCAAACAAATATCATGGTTGTTTTTTAAAATTATTTGATAACAATAATCTGACATATCCTATAAAATGTTTTTTTTTTACAAAGAATGGTGAATTTTTTTGCTTACAAGGACATCGCTAGATACACACAGTGTTTCAGAACAAGAGCACTTGATTATTCTCTTAAACCAGACCTGGGCAAATTATGGCCCGCGGGCCACATCTGGCCCTTTCTACGTCTCTGTCCGGCCCGCCTGAGGCCAATCATAAATTACAACATAAATTAAACAAATATCGTCATGCTTACAATACAACTGTGCTGCTTTTATTTTGAAATTTGAAATTTTATTTTGAAAAGCGTTTACATTTATGTCCGACTTTGACTGTTTTTGTCTGGCTTTGGATGAGAGCTGCGATGTACGTGACACCACCTAGCTACTGTGTGGCCCTCTGACACAATTCAGGTTTCTCATGTGGCCCCTTGTAAAAATTAATTGCCCACCCCTGTCTTAAACTTTCATGAGAATGCACGTAGGGGAAACGCTGTCACGTTATTTTGACCGATAAACTTGCCGAACCATTTCCAGGTTACTGAAGTACGCCCATGTCTCGCCACTAAATCATCCACTGGCCTTGTTTTTAGGAGCTGAAACGAGACAAGGCCTATCCACGATTCCTGTGATGTGAATTCGGCCAATGAGAATTTTTATGCACCTCCCATTTATCGTCTGTGTGCCTTTTGTTTGTTTTCTATTTACGATAAGTATAAGTATTAAGTATAAATCAGTGGTGAACTATGAGCACCACTGCTGGGCCTTTACACCCCCCCCCCCACCCAAAAAAATGAAGTGCTATGACTACAGTGATGCTCATCTTGTTGAAGATCAACTCTTGTGTCCCCAGCAGTTTTCAAACTGACCATCGCTCTCGTCTTCCGCTCTTTAACTCTGACTGTCAACACTGTCACTGACACTTTAACCACTTCTGCATTTTTACTCTGTCAGTAATCTCAGCAGATTGGTATTAGAAGCATTACCGCCACCAACGGGCTGTAGTGTAAATTCAAACGGTCAGAAGGCCTGCCCACATAAAATCAAACTGTGATTGGTCATTTTGCGCCTCTCTCTCCAAACCAAGACACACACACACACACAAGCCTGTATTTCCCCAGGTTACAGATGTCCTAAACAATGAATGAGCCAGCTAACCGGGCCCTGATAGAGGGATGATTCTGATTGGATAACCCTTTCATTGCTGATGTGAACTTGACAGTAAACTTAAATTTAGAACATGGAAGGGAGAATTTGGTATTTGTATTGTATTAAATTAAATGAGATAGAAATAAAAAATATTATTTTTAATTTAATACTCCTATTTTTGTGTCCAGACTCTCATTTTTAGTATTTGTTAAGGCCTTCTCTGAAGGTGTAGAAGGCCCTGACGTTTTCCCACTGGTATAAATGCTCAACAATTTAAAATTGTACATTGTCAAAACAACATATTCCATACTATCATAGACGATGTACATTGCCCACCTTAACTTGTAACACAGTCTCCTTGCCTTTGCAGACGGTGTGCATAGTCTTGTGGATTGCTAGTTACTGTGCCAAAATCCTGCGACCACTCAAAGCTAGTCTACAAAAGAAGAAGAAGAAGAAAAAGGATGTAAACACAGCTTTGGTATTGTTTCCTCTTTTTCATGTTCATTTGCAGAATGTTACACTGTAATCTTACTAAGTGATTTGATTGATCCTTACTGTCTTGCAGCCAGTGGTGTTGTGTGGATTCCAGGAGCTGACGGGGAGCTTGCAAGACCTGCTTACCCAGGCGTTAGAGCATCTCAAGGGGCAGGAGAGTGGTGTGACAGCTTTTAAATTAGCTTGTCTAAACTTGGAAGGATACACACAGGTTAGTGTGCAGACTCATGTCTAGTTTATGTTTTCCTTTTCTTCTCCTTTTTATACATATATGTATGTACACATATGTGTGTGTATGTATATATGTGTGTGTGTGTGTGTGTGTGTGTGTGTGTGTGTGTGTGTGTGTGTACATAAACTTGTATACATTAACAGTGGTTTCATGCCACAGATATGTACGGCTGAAACTGATACATGACTAAAATCAGATAAAAGCCCCTTTAATATTTATTATCAACATAATAATAGTATTAATAATTATAATACTGAATAGATGATGATTATTTACGTAGTGACTGATTAATCAACCACCACAACTATATCGGCACGTTTTTCAGGTGCAGGGTCATTTAGTAGAAGGACTGAAGAACAAACAGTTTACTTGTCCACTTAAAATATACAGGGGTTCCTCGAGTTACGTCGGTCGCGAATTACGTCGTTTTCGTGGTTACGACACATCTCCCGTGAAATTCCTTGTTTCGGATTAAGCGGTTTGCCCCGTAATTATGTACAGACTTCACACGGGAACGAGTTGGTGCCGGCTCTCTCTGTCTCTCAGCGCGCCTGCCGGCTTTTTTTTTTTTCTCAAGCACCTCCACAGCTGTGTTTACTTATGTGAGGGGGGATGTGAGGGGGGGATCCCTCACATCAATGTGTCGTAACCGAATTTCGACGTAAGTCGGAACATACATTCATTGTGCCATTGTGCATACATTGTGCCACCAGATGTCGCTATAACACCACGCTAAAATAAGAGTTTATTATGGTGAATTGCCTTTTTTGTCCCTCTTGACACACCGTAGGGGTTCAGATCACAAGTGTAATGAGCATTTCCTTTAGATTTCTGATATCAACCGTGTAGACCCTGTGTTGTGAATAAACCTACGGTATCGCCACGATCCCGAACCCATCTGTGTCCGTGTGCATCTCCTTACCGGCTGCCGGTTTGTGGGTCTTAACCTGCTTTATTTCTGAACACACTCTCGTTTTCCAGCACATTAACGTCACACTGTCTTGCTTAAACAACTACGACTACACTGCAGCCACAGCTGCAACACACATCAAAAAATGACCTAATAAAATAACAAGACAGTGATCCCTCACCTATCGCGAGGGATATGTTCCAGAGACCCCCACGATAGGTGAACATCCGCGAAGTAGCGACATTATATTTATTTTATTATTTATACTTTTTTCAGGCTTTATAAACCCTTCCCACACTACTATAAATCTTTCCTACTCTTAAGATTTCTCACACTCCTATAACACTTCATATGCAGGAGGATACAGAACACTGTGCTGTGGTTGGTCGCCTTCCATTCCATCAACCAATAGTGTCGTGTACAGTGTCACGTTGGCAAACGTGTGCAAACGGTAGTGGCCAGTGCTGTGTTTCCATTATGTATAGTACGGTATTCATCCACTGATGAAATTCCTGTACGTGCTGTATTTTATTTTGATTTAAAATCCTGCAATATAGCGAAAAACTCCGCGATAGAGAAATAATTAAAAAAAAAAACACAATACATTCAAGCCGCAATAAGTGAACCACGATACAGCGAGGGATCACTGTATTTTTAAAAAAATATGATAATAGAATCCATTTTAGTCATCAAAACTCCTAATTATTTGTACACAAAATCCAATCTCCTTTCTTTCCTTAAGATCTCAATTACTCTGTACAGACTATCCATGCGTTTCAGTGCGTTTCAAGTCCCTTGCTATCGCCATCGAAAAAGTTGACTCTGCCCTGGTGTATCTCTGCCGCAAGTTTTAATTTGCTTTGCTGTTTTTAAGTCAACACAAATATATTTTTGCTTGTGCATGTTGCAACAGATGCGGCTTGCTAGCTCTGATTGGTACATTCTCTGACCATCCAATCAAAGGGCATGAAAACAGCAACGTCATTGTACGCTTGCTAGATGGCCTCTGTGTCGCCAACTCAAAATCTGATTGGTTAAAGAAACTGTTTATTATTTATTATTTACAGGTTGTGTTCGATCCAAATAAACGTAATCCATTTTCTACTAAGGTTTCCAGTTTCATATACAAAGACAAGTTCAAGTTCAAACCTTTGGTCACTGTCAAAAAGCTCTTGTCCCAGCAACAGCGAACCCTGATTCACCTGAATAAATCAGCTGCTGCCAGATTGACAGTGAACAAACAAAACAAAATGGCTCTGACAGAAGCAAAGAGACTATTTGGAATTATTTAGTGAAAAATATATTATATTTTTCATATATATGAAATATGTTATATTTCATATATATACACACACACACACTATATACATATATAGTGTCAGTGATTCTGATAGTGTATAGGCCAGCAGAGAAGGCTTTGCTGTCCCTGATGATCCACCACTGTTGGTTTGCCATGAAATCATGTCAGTTCCCCCACTGGATGTAGCCTGTTGACAGTGATGATCCCATTACATTTTCATCTAGTGATGAATTAAGTTTAGTTTCTTTTTTGTTTTTTACTTATATGATGAACTTTGTGGTTTCTCCTCCTTTTTTCACTTGTTTAGGAGGAGGCATCGTTCATGAAGACTGCTATGGACAAGGTGCAGAGCAGCTACCTGCGCTCGCTACAAGAGGTTGGAGACCTCCTCAAGAAGAGAGCTGAAACTATAAAGAACCTCAAGATCTGAACATCACACAACATAGAACAGTATGACTACACTCCCACTGTCAGCCCCCATGTCCCACACCACCACCTGTCAGCCTACCAGCTGTCAGTCCTAGTTCAGTCAGGATTTTTTTTTCCCTTTCACTTCAAGACACACCTGGAACAATTGCATCTCTTACAGCACATAAGCTTGTAAGTGAACTCATGACAAAATCCTAATTTTTAATATAAATAAAGCACATCAAGCAGTTTTAGATCTAATCTAATAAGTTATTGTACAAAGTAACACGGGCAGTTCATTAACCAAATGAGAATACAGGCCACAATAAACCACTATTCTGTTTTAGTTGTATTTGTCACATGTTTGTTTTTTTTGAAGACATCAGAGGAACAAAAACCACAGCACTCACCCTTTACTCTGAAGAGGAAAGTCCTATCAACCTGCTGCTTTTTCAGGCTTTTCTCTTTTCAAGAGCAAACAGGTACAATTTGTATTAAACTGCTGCAGCCTCTGGAAATATGGACTTTCAGCTGAAAGTCTTTGGAGTGAAGTTTCCAATTCAAAGAATTATTTTGTCACTTTGCTTTTGCTTTGTTTTCTTTGTGTGTTGCTTTGGTGCTGAAGGCAGAACCACCTCTGTAGTTGCAGTATTGTAATAATGTTAAGTTACCAGCAGGACTTGCTCTTGTGGTTTCATTCTTTTCTTTTCAGTACATGTGGTGCTTGTAAACGCGTGTATTTGAAATTAGGTTGTTTCAGCACAAAGAGAAAAACTTGGCATGGCTCAAATAATCACAATTGTTAAAGACTGGTCTGATAAATTAATATTTAAGAGACTGTGTGAGATTGTCTCAATATGAATATTCACATACAAAAACAATATGTTATATTTCTTGTGTCTTCCATTTTTTATTGTTGCAGACATGGAATGTCTCTCTGGCAATGTGATACATGCATTGGTAAGAAACGACTTTATTACAGGAAATTGAAGTCTCTTAGATACCTGTGGTATGTAAAGACAAAATAACAAATAGAAACATAAAGCGAAAAGTAATTTGCCAGATTCTATAGTGTATATTTTGGCATATATATATTAGAGTTCAGTCTAGATCAGACCATGGAAAGATCTGATTGTACAAACAGCTGTTTCCCCCAGTTTTGTAGAATATTATGCCCTAGTATGACGTTTGTCATAAACAGCTCAAACCCAGAGAGGTCTGTTTCACACAAAACCATTGGACCTAATTGTAAATAAAAGTGGAGACAGCCTCTTAAAATAATAGCTCAAGGACAGTAGTGTTTTACATTCAGCTGCAATAGAAAAAAACATTTATCCAGTGTTTATTTTTGTTATTCCCACCAACTCTTCCACAAACATGACTCATGAAAGTGTCACCTCAACCATCTTCTCTGTGTGTGACAAATCTTCATCTTGTCCTGAAACCCTGAGAGAAAAGGTGTGACAGTTTAGATTTCACAATGGAACACTCAGAATGCTGTCACCACAGGTAGTGTGAAGTCAAGTTTTTTTAATGTATACTTTAGAGAGTTCGGCAGAGTAATGTGAAAATGAGTAGCTGGTAAACCCTTTCCATTCTTATGACTTGTTCATGCACAGAATCACACCTGTGCTAAGAAATACCTTTCTGAAGAGTTACACCCACCTGTCTGAATGGAGACGACGTTTGTGACTTGACTACATGTGTTTCAGAATAATGGTTGACATTGAGTGTCATCTCACCACCATCTTTTGTTAGAAAATGGAAAACAAACACTGGAATGTCAAACCTTTTTTCAATAAAAAAGGCAAATGTGAGATTTTTTGTGTGTTTTTTAAATAATAATTGTGCTTAGTTATGTTAGGTTATGTTAGTTAAGTTATGGTTATTGAACTGGGATGCTCTCAGTGATACCACTGAACACAGTCTCATTTCTCATCTGCAGCTGAAGACATTTTAGGGGTAAAACTGCATGACAAAGCTCTGGGTTTAGCCAAACGGACGTTGAGCGGAAAGACTGAGCTCGAAAAGAGCCACTGTACGGCACCAACACATTAAAAAGTTAAAGAAACATACAAGACAGGCAGTGAGACTATGGGAGACAGCAGTTTGAAAACCAATCAACATGAGCGATACCCATAAAGGAAGCACAATTTGGATGCAATTTAAGGACATTGGAAACAGCAGAGCACAGTGCCATCATTGTAAATTGAAAACTAGAAAATTTCTCATAGAAAGTTTGAGCGGGCCTGCTGCTACTGCCCGATCCACACACACATGCCACTGCTACGCATGAACCAAAACGTACTCATGGGGACAGAGACGGGGAGAGAGACAGAGAAAGAGAGGGGGAGGGAGAGAGAGTGGGAGGCAGAGAGAGACGGGGGGCAAAGAGAGAGAGAGAGTAGTGTAAAAAATCCCTACCTTAATCTTACATTTTATAAAATCTTACATTTACATAGATTGTTGACAATTAATTGTCAGATTTGAATAAATCAGAGTGAACAGTAGGCCAAATACACACACGCACGCACACACACACACACACAGTAGCAAAAATCAGTTGGTTCCGGAACAACTCAGAGCTTATTGTGCTTTTACACTGTAATTGTCAATAAACTCTTATGGTACTTTGATTCAGAGATCATCCAGTGATTTTTTGATTGTTCATTTTTGAGTCTAAATACATTTCTTGATGATTCAGAGATCATCCAGTGATTTTTTGATTGTTCATTTTTGAGTCTAAATACATTTCTTGAAGACTTGATAAGATAAGATAAGATATTCCTTTATTCGTCCCACATTGGGGATATTTCAACGTTACAGCAGCCACAGGGATAGAGGATTGGACTACGAAGGGCTGGACAAATCACAAGGCCATCTGGCCCAGATTTGTTAACGGATCCACGCCACTTCAACTGGTGAGCCAGCGTGTCAGAAGTGAAGAAGGTCAGATCCAGGGACGGGGAGAGGCTGGACTGCGCTACAGACACAAAGGTGGCCACCAAACTAAGGTAAGCAGAGCCTTTTTTTTCTGCTATAAACCGGTTGTGTCTGGAGTGCAGTGCCGAAGCCGCCCAGGTCTAAGGTATCTGAAAAAATTCTCTCCTGAAAAGAACCTATTGAAATTTGTAATGTGTAATGTGTATAAAGCTTTTAGATTACTAACATCACTGGAGAAAACTGAATGATAGTACAGCGCATGTGACCATGGTGCGGCATGAAAGAGTGTGTATGTGAAGTGTGTATGAATTTAGAGTCTTAGATTAGAGTTTAGAGAGAAACAAAGTGAAATAGTTAAAAGTGAGATAAAGAGAATAAGTTACGGCCCCTATGGATACCACTGTATACTCCTGAGTAAGATTGGAGTAAAATCCAAGATTATCACGAAAGAAACAGGTCTGAACGGGCAAAAAGACGACTCAGTAACTGTTGAGGGCAAGAAGTTACAAAACCGGTTATTATTAAGTAAAGTAAGAGATTTTTTTTTAAGGACTATATAGTTGATCAAAGTGAAATAATTTTGTTTTATTACGGGACCACAGAGCGGGTCAAAGTGAGAGTTTTTTTTCCCTTTTTGTGTGTGAGAACGGCCTTGGTCGACCAGTGTATAAAGTGTACAAAGAGCTAAGGAGGAAGGGAGACAGTAGGGAGGTTGTAAATTTATCGCGCAGTATCAAAAGAGTGTGAATGAATTAGATAAGAGGCCACATAGGAAAAATGTACATAGTGTAGCGAATAGAACAGTAGTGTTATAGTAAATCTGTATATGGTAAGGATAAACTAGAATAAATATATAGCTTAAATAGATATAACAGTACTACTACTACTACTAATAATAATAATAATAATAATAATAATAAAATAATAATAATAATAATAATAATAATAATAATAATAATAATAATAATAATAATAATAATAATAATAATACCAATAATACTACTACTACTAATAATAATAATAATAATAATAATAATAATAATAATAAAATAATAAAATTATTGATATTGTTAATAATAACAATAATAATAATAATAATAACTAAGAAGAAGAAAAAAGAAGAAACTGGAAGTGTAATTATGACTACACTATATGGTAGAAGTAATTAGTTAAAAACACCTCTTTGGTTCGATAGACCTATATAGACCAAAACGGCGTTGAGCAGTGTTAAGACGAGCGATTAGCTCGGGCAGCTCATAAGATTTATTAACCTAAGAGAAGTGCAAGAGGAATTCCTCATTCTAACGGGGGATAGCCGTGCTGGAGTAGTAGTGAACTCCCTACGCGTGCGGCGTTATCCCTACCTCTAACCGTAGAGCAGCACCTGCTGTTTTGCTGCATTTAGAGTTGTTGAGAGTGATTTTAATCTCAAACAAAGAATTAAATCCGTGAGCAAAAATTTCTGTCTTGCTCAGAAAAAGTCCAGAGGTAAATAAGAGAGTCGGCCTGTCTAACTAGAAAAAGTCACAGACTGACAGTTCAAGTACAGCATACACATAAACCACATAAAATTGAGATAACTGTTAATAAATAAATAAGGGAATAAAAATAACAATTGCATTAATACGAAAATATAAACTTAGATAAATCCCTAGATTAAGTGACGTAGTGACGTGACAACAAAATTAACAATCACCTTAGAAATGGCCCAACAGTGGGTCCGATTAACAACACAACCACAACATAATTCTGGTCCATCCAGTCAGAGTAAAGAAATTAAGAGAATCACTAACAAAAAATCCAATTTGTTTTTCCAGTGGTTAGAATATTCTGCCAGACAAGTAACTGATCAGACTTGCGTTGCTTGTTATAAGAAAAAAGGACGAGCACAAATGAGACAACTTCCTGGCATAGACAATTGTCACTCACGTAGCAAGTGCTTTGCTCAGTGTGTAATGAGAATGGCAGCAGGAAACCCGAGACACTCTAATGATATTGAGGTGTGTCCCCTGCCCTTAAACATCAACGCTGCAGGAAAGTATCACGTACCCCTGTAGTTTTCCTTCCTGCAGACATTATATTCCCATTCTGTCTAGTACCTGGTCGATTAGAGGATTGGGAGGACACAGGGAAAATCCAATGTGAAGAAAAAACGTATGTGCATCAAGCTTCTCAGAGCTCAGCGCAAATATTATATTGCAACACAACTGAAAAGGCGCAAATTCAATGTCAAATGGTAGCCAGTGGGACTGAGGAAAATTCACGTGTTATGGGACCAGATTTAAACAGTGCCACTTGGATATGGATTGATTCTTTAGAGAATGGATCAAAACCAATAGCTGATATATTCTGGATGTGTGAACATGATCTCCAAGTGATAACTGTATTGCCAAAAAATTGGTCAAATCTATGTACACCTGTTATGATAACAGGATCTTTATCTATAATTGAATTTGCCCCTGACACATCCCGAAGATCTCGTAGATCACTAAGAAACAACAACAGATGGACTAGTAATGATACTGTGTACATATCATGGGATCAAATCCCAGTTGGTGTGCCCTCAGAACATCAGGCAATCTCTGATGACTGGATTGGCGCAGGTAGAGGTTTTGGATTGGCACCCTTTATAGGATCCATATTTAATGCTCAGTATATAGCACGCAACAGTCACTGGGTAAATTATTTATGATACAACCAACAGAGATTTGTGAATTGGACTATAGATGCTTTGGGAAGTGTAAAAGAACAATTGCATGCCACCTCACTGATGGCTCTGCAAAACAGACTCCTTATTCAAACTATGATGGGTGAGGAACAAGGAATTTGTGAGATTATAGGAGATGAGTGTTGCGTAGTCATTCCCATGCATACACAAAAAGATGGAAATCTCTCCATAGTTTTGAGCAACTTGCGTTCTCTCAGAGACCAGCATGTACAACATTCTAATTGGAACACTAAAACCCCATCACATTGTTGGGATCAAACACCATGTGAGACACAAAGGTATAACCTCATGATCTAATCATGAGGACAGAGCATGTGACTAAGAAGAAACCAAGAACAAAGAAAGCTGGACCCCACCCCTGATTTACAGTAGGGTGGCGACCATGAGCCCAGGGGCAAAACCCAGAATGACCATTGGACATAGGCCAGTGGTCCGCCAGGGGTGCTGATGACATCCCTCAGGTGATAAAAGCGCCCTGCACCCGACATTCCTGGCTTCTTCCCTGGGACCAGTTGCAGCAGAGAGCCACACAAGGCTTTCTCCAGACATTGCCGATGGCTGATGTATGTATTTTATAGTGATAAAAGGGCTCTTGTGTTTCTTTTCTTTCCTTTACTCTCTCCTTTCCTCATTCTGATTTGTTTTGGGTATTGCATTTAGTTATCCTAATCACACTCCTTCAGCGTAAGCGCTGCCGAGCGTGATTGGATAACAAGGGTTCAGGTAGAGAAAGAGAGATCGCCGCCATCACACGTGACCCATAGGAACCACGTGGTCTCTCTCTGCCTTTGTGCACACCACACCACTCCACCGGCATCTTAGTCAGGGCTTTTACGTCACCACGTAACGCTGCCCCCTCTTAGCGTCAGCGAGTACGTCAACATGTTACTCCGCCTCCCACTTGGCTCGGGTGTAGACATCACCATGACACCCAGCGCCATTTTGGGTCCCTCTGTTTATATCACCCACGTGGTCTTAGCGCCACACACACACACACACACACACACACACACACACACCTACACACACA
>JAFBJQ010001592.1:0-112851 GCA_016785345.1 Trinectes maculatus | reverse complement strand
TGTCAAGTTTTTGACGTTTTCGTAAAAAATGAAATTTTGGTCAAATTTTCCACGACATACTATACTATGACGTTTTTGTCGAGAGTTTGACGTTTTTGCGAAAAACTAAATTTTGGTCCAATTTTGACGACATACTATACTATGATGTTTGTGTCAAGTTTTTGACGTTTTCACAAAAAATTAAATTTTGGTCAAATTTTCAACGACATACTATACTATGATGTTTTTGTCGAGAGGTTGACGTTTTTGCGAAAAACTTAATTTTGGTCAAATTTTGACGACATACTATACTATGACGTTTTTGTCAAGTTTTTGACGTTTTCGTAAAAAATGAAATTTTGGTCAAATTTTCAACGACATACTATACTATGACGTTTTTGTCGAGAGTTTGACGTTTTCGCGAAAAACTAAATTTTGGTCCAATTTTGACGACATACTATACTATGAAGTTTGTGTCAAGTTTTTGACGTTTTCACAAAAAATTTAATTTTGGTCAAATTTTCAAGGACATATTATACTATGATGTTTTTGTCGAGAGGTTGACGTTTTTGCGAAAAACTAAAATTTGGTCCAATTTTGATGACATACTATACTATGACGTTTTTGTCAAGTTTTTGACTTTTTCGTAAAAAATGAAATTTTGGTCAAATTTTCAACGACATAGTATACTATGATGTTTTTGTCGAGAGGTTGACGTTTTTGCGAAAAACTAAATTTTGGTCCAATTTTGACGACATACTATACTATGATGTTTGTGTCAAGTTTTTGAGGTTTTTCGTAAAAAATGAAATTTGGGTCAAATTTTCAACAACACACTATACTATGATGTTTTTGTGGAGAGTTTGACGTTGTTGCGAAAAACTAAATTTTGGTCCAATTTTGACGACATACTATACTATGATGTTTGTGTCAAGTTTTTGACGTTTTCGTAAAAAATGAAATTTTGGTCAAATTTTCAAGGACATATTATACTATGATGTTTTTGTCGAGAGTTTGACGTTTTTGCGAAAAACTAAATTTTGGCTCCAATTTTGACGACATACTATACTATGATGTTTGTGTCAAGTTTTTGACGTTTTCGTAAAAAATGAAATTTTGGTCAAATTTTCAACGACATACTATACTATGATGTTTGTGTCAAGTTTTTGACGTTTTCGTAAAAAATGACATTTTGGTCAAATTTTCAAGGACATACTATACTGTGATGTTTTTGTCGAGAGTTTGACATTTTTGCGAAAAACTAAATTTTGGTCCAATTTTGACGACATACAATACTATGACGTTTTTGTCAAGTTTTTGACGTTTTCGTAAAAAATTTAATTTTGGTAAAATTTTCAACGACATACTATACTATGACGTTTTTGTCGAGAGTTTGACGTTTTTGCGAAAAACTAAATTTTGGTCCAATTTTGACGACATACTATACTATGATGATTGTGTCAAGTTTTTGACGTTTTTGTAAAAAATGAAATTTTGGTCAAATTTTCAATGACATACTATACTATGATGTTTGTGTCAAGTTTTTGACGTTTTCATAAAAAATTAAATTTTGGTCCAATTTTGACGACATACTATACTATGACGTTTTTGTCGAGAGTTTGACGTTTTCGTGAAAAATTAAATTTTGGTCAAATTTTGACGACATACTATACTATGACGTTTTTGTCGAGAGTTTGACGTTTTCGTAAAAAATGAAATTTTGGTCAAATTTTAAACGACATACTATACTATGACGTTTTTGTCGAGAGTTTGACGTTTTTGCGAAAAACTAAATTTTGGTCCAAATTTGACGACATACTATACTATGATGTTTGTGTCATGTTTTTGAGGTTTCTCGTAAAAAATTAAATTTTGGTCAAATTTTCAACGACATACTATACTATGACGTTTTTGTCAAGAGTTTGACGTTTTTGCGAAAAACTAAAGTTTGGTCCAATTTTGACGACATACTATACTATGACGTTTTTGTCAAGTTTTTGACGTTTTTGTAAAAAATGAAATTTTGGTCAAATTTTCAACGACATAGTATACTATGACGTTTTTGTCGAGAGTTTGACGTTTTTGCGAAAAACTAAATTTTGGTCCAATTTTGACGACATACTATACTATGATGTTTGTGTCAAGTTTTTGAGGTTTTTCGTAAAAAATTAAATTTTGGTCAAATTTTCAACGACATACTATACTATGACGTTTTTGTCGAGAGGTTGACGTTTTTGCGAAAAAGAGGTTGACGTTTTTGCGAAAAAATAAATTTTGGTCCAATTTTGACGACATACTATACTATGATGTTTGTGTCAGGTTTTTGACGTTTTCGTAAAAAATTTAATTTTGGTCAAATTTTCAACGACATACTATACTATGATGTTTTTGTCGAGAGTTTGATGTTTTTGTGAAAAACTAAAGTTTGGTCAAATTTTTGACAACATACTATTGTACTATGACGTTTTTGTTGTTTTTGTGAAAAACTAAAGTTTGGTCAATTTTTTGACAACATACTATTATGTACGAGAGCTTGCATTTTTCATAAAAAAATCAATTTTGGACCAGTTTTCGACACTTTGTCACTTTGTCACTTTTTTGACGTTTTTGTGAAAAATTAAATTTTGGTCTAACTTTCGAGGGCATACTATACTATGACGTTTTTGTTGAGAATTTTTCACGAAAAACTAAATTTTGGTCCAATTTTCTACTACATACTATTCTATGACGTTTGTCGAGAGCTTGATGTTTTCGTGAAAAATGAAACTTTGGTCCAATTTTCTACTACATACTATTATATGACATTTTTGTCGAGAGTTTGACTTTTTTAGTGAAAAATGAAATTTTGGTCCAATGTTCAATGAAATACTATACTATGATGTGTGTGTCAAGTTTTTGACATTTTCATGAAAAAATAAATTTTGTTCAACAACAAACCATACTATGACGTTTTTCATGATTTTTGATGTTATATTATACTGTGACGTTTTCGTCATAATTTAGTATGTTGAAGACCAAGTTGCACACAACAAAGTTCAACAAACAATGTAGTTTAATAGTTCACTGGCAACAATACAAAAGCAGAGGTAAAGACGCAGGAAAATGGTCAGAAGACAAATAGAAAGCAGAGTTAAAGGCATATGTTTCCAAAAAAGATCCTGAGCACTGCCAAACACAGGTAACAAACTGACATAATTTGACACAGTCTGATAGGAATGATGGGCATAATTACGTACCAACAAATCAAAACAAAAGAAGATCAAGTGAGCTGACAAAATGAAGGGGATTGAAAAAAAGACAGAAAGTAGAAGGGTGGAGTCAGAAGCACATGAAGCACAAACCAAACCAAAACAAACACTGAAAGCACAGGACACCATCACAGGTCACAATTTATACAAAACCACATCACCGGAAAAGCAATAACTTAAACAATAGAATCTCTAACAATTCGATTTTTTCATGACTTTTGACGACATACTATATGTCAAAATATTTTTAGTGTCTGAATGACAGACAGACAGAGGCAACGGAGACAACGTCTAAAATTTAGAGTATACTTTATTCTTGTACAAGAAGGAGCGTTCACAAAGCAACTACACAGGGGAAGTTACAAAAGAAGACTCAAAGATGAGTCTGTTGGCCTGCCTTTTTCTACAATTCTGGACCTGGGCGTTTACTAAGATAGCTGACACACACATATACATCTCTCCAATTGGGACAGGAACTCTTGTCCCTGGTACAAGGCTAGTTATGGCAGTCAACACATGATAAGAACTCTTGTCCCTGGTACAAGGTTGGTTATGGCAGTCAAGACATAATAAGAGGGCACATCTGAGCACTTGTCGGGTCTTATCTTTGAAGCATTACTTCATACAACAAACAGGTCAGACTGAACAGATCATTGGCACCAAACACGTCAGAGTAGACAAAGAGCAAGTCAGAGTGATGACACCAACAAAATTCCTTTAACACTATACTATGTGGTTTTTTGGTCATTTTTAATGTCATAATATACAATGACATTTTCAATGATTTTTGACAACATACTATACTGTACTGTGTTTTTAGGTTTTTTAATAAAATGTGATGATGTACTATTCAATGATGTTTCATAATTTAATGACATACTATGATGTCTTTTCACAATTTTTGACATCATACAATACTATGACTTTTTTCAATAATTTTGACGAAATATTATACTAAAGATGCTTTCAGCATTTTTGCCGACATGCTATATATTATGATGTTTTTGGTCATTTTTGACTACATACTATGCTATGAACATTTTTGAAGGCATACTTTAAAGAATTTTGATTACATTTTATACTTTTATGGTAATGGCATCAGTCATTACATTTCATCTAAAAGGAATCATAAAGATTTTTTACCAAATGTATTGGTAATTTCAGCTTTTTTTCATTAATTATACAATTATTAAATTTGTGCTCACAGCAAACAAGGGTGCAAAGTGAGGCTTTCAACTTTTAGTTTATCTGGACTATATCATTCTTCCCACCCACTAATCATGACACACAACAAGCCATTTGCTATTTAACTAAAGCATTTATTTTATTTCAGGAAAGAATTCATCACAAGACAGACATGTATGTTGTATGTCAGCACCAACTGTTGAGTACTGATTTTTCAGGTTCATTGTCTCAGCTCACATGGTTGACATTCGCATAACATGTTTGACCATATTTCCAATTCCATCAAATATATAGTGATAGTGATTCTCTGTTTCCCACATGAAGGTAGGTGTGCTGACCACTTTGTTCTTCTCATCCACATAGGCTTCGTAGAAGAAATGGTTAAGGTGAAAGCTTGACAGAATCTTAAACAAAGATCATCTGCATTTCTTTTTAAAAACTGATTCCTGTGTTAGTAGGCCTTTTTGAAAGGATATATATGGCTCACGGACATTGTGGTGTGCACCCATGCTCTTTATAGCGTGCACCATGTTTGTATTCGGCCAGTTTCCCCAGCGAGTGTTTTCATCCCGCTCATAGCCCATGGTCACCTCGACGTTGGGCAGCACACGGCAGGCCAGCAGAGGAGCCATGCTGGCCAGTCTGAAAACAGGAGCAGTGAAACAGACAGTGAAATGAGCTCTTTCACCATTTAAGGTTTACTGTAACCATTGTAAAGCATGGTTAATGTGAAATGACAACTACGAGGTAAGAACACATTTAATATCTGTTAGCTCTATTTATACTGTATTTTTTCACATTTGTTCTGTGATGTTAAATGTTCTCCTGTTAATCTTTTAAAGCTCACTACTGTCTGACTTTTTCCTTTCTAATGCTGCTTCCGTGTCCCAATTCCATTACAGGGATTGTTTAAATCTGGTCTTTATCAGCTTTAAAGCCATTTGATTTAGAATGGTAATAATCAGTGACAGTCAGCAAATATTAATGTGGATTTAAAACGTGGATAATAATAATAATGATAATAATAATAATAATAATTTAACAAAACTGTAAAAATAAATCACTGTGAAACACTACTGACTAATATACATAATGATCGTACATAAATAGTTCTACAGTGTTGTTTGTTCAGTACTGATAGATTGAGTACTGATCAGATGATACATACCCAATAGGTTTGCTTGAACGATGGAAATCTTTCAGCACCCTTTGCACATCATTATGCAGTTTGCAGTCTTTGCCATCTTTCACAAAAGAGGATCTTAAGAGTTGAAAGGAAAACTACCATTAGTGCTCCGTTTTTCTTGTGGCAGCTTATAATGTATCCCACTATACTTTTTATTTGACACTACACATCCATATAATGTTTACTTCATATTCATTACTTACAGATTCTTGGTGATGCCGTGTCCTCCAGGAAAGATGACAGCATTGAAGCTGTTGACATCTAGCTTGGACAGGTCCTGCATTTGCATCATTCCTTGACCATGGCTGAAACGAGCTGACTCGATCATCATGTTCCTATGCAGTGTCCAGAAATAATCATTAATACTGTGAGAGACATACAGAGTTATTACACCTTTAACCCACCGTGATCAGTGATTCTTAACCAGCTTACCGTGTCTCACCAGAGGCCGGCTGCTTTCTCATGTGGTCTGTCACATGCATCTGCTGTTGATTTGGAGCAAACATCTGAAAGCGAGCACCGTTACGGCTAAGGTGGTACATGGTGCTACAGAAAGAGACTTGAATTACCATCGTTGCATGGTGTCATGTTAAATAGAAAAAAAAATGCGTCCAGAGTTATACTTACTACACTCCTTCATGGACATCAGTCCCATCCCACCAACCACATCCTGAGAAAACCTGGAATACATCGAGTCACACACAATGGTAAACACATTAACATTTTTACCAAACCATTTTATTTTTGCTTTTTTTTTTTTTTACATACCAGTGCAACTTTCGTATTTCCCCAGTTGCCGTAGTCACCATGATGAACAAAGCAGACCGGCTGGCAAGAAAGAGCAGCCAGTGTTTGTTTTGACAGCATAGTCCTGGTTGCCAGCATGATTTACCCTCAGTCTTACCACTTCACTTTAATGAAGAAACCTCAACTTATTAGTTTTCAAACAAGCCTGTGGAGACTTTTAATGGTTGTCCTACTGGTCTTGCTGTGGCAGTCCGTATATATACCACCAGCGAGGCCAAGTGACGTTACCTTGTAAGCTCTATTTTCTGAGAAGAGCCATCACTTCTTTGCCTTGGCTGACCTTTTCCCCTCCTGAACACTCGTCCTTAATAATACCTTGTTCATTCATCTGATTAACTTAAATAATTTGTTAACAAAGCAATACTTCAACTTTGGACAGTATGCGAACTATGTGGTACTTAAACCTGTGAAATATTTCAACCCATTTTTGAATTTAACTCGTTGTCCCAAATGGTGAAAACTGCAGGAATAATGCAAAATTACTTAAAAAGTATAGGATTCCAATTTCTGGCATTTTAAAAATAATAATCACAACAAAGACACTCACGCAACACTCTGCATCTGTGTGCAGTTTTTGAAAATGCTTCATACTATATGATGCGTTTTTACAGTACATGAAGCTATGCACCTTTTTGCACCATTTGTGTTGTATATTTTATGTTATATTCTATGTACATGTTTGCACTGCTAAAGAAGTGGCTTTTCATCTCATTGTACATGTGTATAGTGACAATAAAGGCATTCTATTCTATTCTACTCAATATACTACATACCCTTTAAAGTCTATTAGGGTGTAAGGCTCTTACAGTAATGCCATGTTGCGACTCCAATGTCTAGACAGTAAACCCAGAAATACCCTGGTCAGACGGAAACGTCAAAGTCAATATACTTTGAAATCAAAACTACACCTCCAAGCTACAGGTTGGTCAGGCTGATCTCAGTTTTGTGACAAAACTATAGATGACTAAAGGGAGGCAAAATCTGTCATTTACTTTATTATGACCACTTTTTTATGTATAAACAATCAATATTTACATACTGCTGATGAAAGAGTGGTGACAGTTTTGGGACAAAATAAAGAAAATGGTGCAAACAGAACAATATACAACCAACTAGACTTACCACATCGATCACAATTTTAAGCCTCAGCTGGCACCTTAGTAGAGATGTTCCTATAAGACTCTGCCAAGAGGTTTAAAATCTGCACACATGCATAGCAAACACATATA
The DNA here is from genome assembly GCA_016785345.1 of Trinectes maculatus. Lineage (NCBI taxonomy): Eukaryota > Metazoa > Chordata > Actinopteri > Pleuronectiformes > Achiridae > Trinectes > Trinectes maculatus. Next base: position 105,217 of record JAFBJQ010001592.1, on the reverse strand, counting down.
AAACTGTCACATACGGTAATCACAAAGTACAAATTATTCTTTTGAAATTAAATACAAGGAACATGAAGTGAGCAACATATGTGGTGAGGTTACCCAACCCCTGTTGTGAAACATAGAAAAATTCTCCATTTCTTCATGGCTGCTAGCTCTAAACACACAACACATCACATGAACCTTTTTAAAAACACCACAAAGACCTGCCTTTCCTTGTGCTATTTCAAGTACAGATGTAATTAAATAAGACTAAACCAGTGACAGATGGCTACAAAGCAATAAAGTAAACAAGACACAGCACAAATGACTAAATCATAAATAAGATCAATTTGCTATTTCATAAAAAAGAAAAATGTCTAGAACAATTTTCTGTGTTTTGCCGCATTTTTTTTAGATATGTCAGTAAGATAAATGGCAAGCATATAAAACAAATGAATCAAAACAATGCTGAACAAAGCTCAAAGCTCTAGCAACATCCAACAAAGAGCTTCAATTAATGACTTTGAACAGACTGTCTGTTTCATCAATTATTGTGATGAGCTGTGATGGGCACTCTTTGCAGTTGAGTTTATTTTAAGGACCAAATCCTAAAAGCCATTTACATGCAAATTACAAACAACTTTAGTGGTTAAAGAAAGAATCATCGCCTAAGTTTCTGCCACCACTAAAGAAAGCTTTCATGCACTCAAGCACTGACAGTCAAATAGTTCTCTGCACTAACTGTGCATGTGTTCATTAGGGTGAGATATCCATATAACAAAGAGTGGGCTTTGCTCATCAAGCCAGTAGCTGTGCTGAAAGAGAAGTATGTGTTAGCAAGGGCAGTCTGTAGGCATTAAGGTGTGTATGCAGGTGGTGGTTGAAACTGATTGGCAATGTCATAATCAGCAGGAAAAGTTTCACTGCTGTCCTCCATCTCTGAAAGCAGCTCTAAAGCTTGCTCCTCCTCCTCAGTGGGGTAGTGGCGCAGGAGATTTGCAGCTGTTGCAAGGATAGAGGCTCCACCAGCACCTGCCACCAAGTAAAAGCTGATGGCAAAAGTGACATATATGAGCGAGCCATGGTACTTTTTGTGCTGCTGCTGTAGTGACAGGATGAGCTCTGAGGCCCAGTAGCAGAAACCAATTACTGTGGCACACTGCAACACTAATGAGACACAGAAAGGGAAAAACACAATTATTAATACCACTATCTTTTCCAAAGCAGGGAAGTATGGTAAAGGAACTGTAGTATGACAGATTGATACCTGTGAGAATGTGTGCAAAGGCATATCTGCGTGTTATCTTTAGCGCAGGATGTTTGGGTCCAAACACATCCAAGAGGAAAGCGGTCAGGCTGCACAGGATTCCCAGGAAACAGAAGGCAGCGATCACCCTCAGCAGCAAAATGGTCTGTGGGTTCACACAGTAATCTGGAGGATACAGAGACATCACAGTGTTACAAGCGAGGTGAACTAGACTAATCTGTAGTTCCGATTTTAACAAGCTTGTTCTGGTACTCACCGTCCAAAAGCTTGGGGTCAATGTATCCCAAGACATCTGCCACCCCGAGTTCTTGTCTCGGACAGCTGCCTCCATGAACCCGGAACCAGGCCGGTTCCGCTAGAGCAGTGCACAGCGCTGTGATGGACAGAGCTCCCGGTAGAGCCGAAACCAGGCTCCGCTCCGGTTGCTTGGGCAGGGAGGTTCCCCCTCTCCTCCTTCGGCCTCCAGGAACAGTGGGACCCGGTGGGGCATACATGGTCATCCAACTGCCTTCTCGTCCGTTGTACTAACCGTGTCCGTTTGCTGTTAATAAATGTGACTATACTCAGTAACGCTGAGGTCAGACGGCTGACCAACCACAATAGGACCGTTAGCACATACAGCTAACGCTACTGAAGTGACAAACGAAGACTTGCGGCACTGGCGCTTTGTTTTCTTTGTTATCTGATAATTCCAGGCGAAGTGTAACCTCAATACTGTTTGCTTGATAAAAGAAGGTTTAGGTATCTGACTGACGGGAACACAATAGGCAGATGGCCTCCAGGCCTTTTCTCTGTTGTTAGCATCTAAAGCTAGCTTCGGGCTAACGCCAAATGTTACCGTGTGTCATACGAAAATTAACTTGACAGACGCAACTTATTTGAACCAAGTCGGCTAGCCTAGCAACATACGATAATGACAAATAACCATACGTTTGGTTAAGAAAAACAAAAAACAAAGACGAAACAAAACAATAACCAGCTTATGCGAACTTCCTGTAAAATACCTACTTCCTTGTTCACATGCTTCTTCTTCGTAGCTTAAAAATGCTCAAGGCTAGTGGGAAATGAATGCCCCCTACTGGTGACAACTCAAACACGTAACAACATTAATACAGTAGTATTTTTTAAAATCATATCCTTGGTTAGATATTATTTAATGTTTTACAAGCAACGCAATTAAAATTAGAATGTATGATCTTACCTGGTGTTTACAAACTAAAAACATGTTGCAAATAGGTGTAGAGACAAAACATAAATACGCAGGGTAAAAATATGATAAATAAATCAACAAATGTAATAACTGCATGTGGGACAAGATTTGTTTTATACATTATTTTTATTTTATATATTAGTTGTAATATAATACTCTTTCCGAAAAGGTTTATCATCATATTAATACCTGCAGGAAAAAGGAATAGAGGGGGATATTTCCCACAATGCTTCACGCGAAAAACCTGCAAGTCAAAGATGGTGGTTGCATTTGTAATGCGGTTATACCTCAAAGTACATTAAAGTTTTATACTTTGTTGTTAGGTACAGATTTATCCTGTTTTTCTCCAGACGTCTCTCGGAACTGACTGACAGAGGTGGCTGTAGTTTAGGACAGTAGTTATTGTCACAGCTCCTCGTTGTGTCTCTTTCCGGGTTTTATCAGGTTATCAGCTATCTGTCAGCGGTAGCGGACGTTAAACACCGTTCTGCCATGAAAGAGGCTCTGTCCCTGGTCCAGAGGCTGAGTGCACACCCGGACTCCCGGTGCTGGTTCGTCAGCTGGAGCCCGTCCGGGACGCTCCTGGCTTCATGCGGGGGCGACAAGGCCATCCGGATATGGGGGAGAGAAGGTGACTGAACACCGACTGACTGAATGAATTACTGTCAGATATTATAAGAGTGTGGCAGCATGTGTCGTCTCTGCCATCTTTACGTAAACACACCGCTAATCACATCAAACTGGATACAACGTTATACTCATCGGTTGAATAATTTATTTAGTGGTATTTAGTTCTTTGGTATTTTATTAAAAGAGATTACATTTCAATGCTCATCTCAGTATGTGTTTGGTGTGATGATATAAATCATAATGTGAAATGATTTCAGGAAATTCAAAGAAATTTAATTTATTTCATGTAATATCCAGATTGAAATGCCACAATGTTTTAATTAACACACTAAATTTGGAAAACAATCTATGTACTTATATTCGTTGATGTAAAAATATGATAAACATCACTGGTGGCTGACACATAACTGTCTTTCTGTGCAGGTGACTCTTGGGTTTGTAAGACTGTGCTTCAGGATGGACACCAGCGCACAGTGAGGAAGGTGGCATGGTCTCCCTGTGGGAACTATTTGGCCTCTGCCAGCTTTGATGCAACCACGTGCATCTGGAAAAAGAAGAACAATGACTTTGAGGTGCAGTGACATGTTTAATGCCTTGCTTTACTAGCCCTGTTTAAAATTCTGCACCCTTTGCAGATTTCACCCAGAGTCTAACCTTCTCCTTTACAGAGTCTGACTGTGTTGGAAGGACATGAAAATGAAGTCAAATGTGTGACCTGGGCCCGTTCAGGGAATCTCCTCGCAACATGTAGCCGAGACAAGAGCGTCTGGATCTGGGAAGGTTCGTCTCAAACTTTGTTTTGCCGCTACAGCAGTCATGGGATGAATCAACTTCACATAAGAAAACCAGGGGTATGTGTTAACTTCTTTTCTGTTGTTTTTCCAAAGTGGATGAAGAAGATGAATATGAGTGTGTCAGTGTCATGAACTCACACACACAAGATGTCAAGCATGTTGTGTGGCACCCGACCCAAGAGGTAGATCACACACTCCTCTATAAACATCTGAATGATTTCTTAATGTGTCGCACCATTGACTTATGATGTGTATATACCATGTGTCTTCACAGCTCCTGGCTTCAGCAAGCTACGACAACAACATCTGTATTTACAAGGAGGAGGATGATGACTGGGAGTGCCGGGCAACCTTACAAGGACACACATCCACTGTTTGGAGTTTGTCTTTTGATGCAACTGGACAGAGGCTGGCATCCTGCAGTGACGACCGCACTGTGAAGATTTGGAAGGAGTATCCAAATGAAGCTGGACAGGGTCAGTTAACTAACAGCAGTTACTTTTGCTTATTGATAAAAGCTTGTACAACCTCTAATTTAATGCACAATCTTGTGGGAATAGAGAGTAAATGACTGTTATCCCCCCTCTGTTCAACAGAAGACTTGTCATGGAAATGTGTTTGCACTCTGTCTGGGTACCATGGACGAACAGTGTATGACATTGCCTGGTAAGACCCCTGTCATTGTACTCTATGAATGATAAATATGATGAACGTAATGATTTTTTTTGTCAAAGGATGTTTGGCTTAACTATCAATAGTTTTTGTGATCAAGCACAATTCGATGGTGCCATCTTCTACTTTTTATTGTGTCCAGGTGTCAGCTAACAGGTGCCTTGGCAACTGCCAGCGGTGATGATGGGTTGCGAGTTTTTAAGGAAGACGAGTCAGCAGATCCAGACCAGCCGTTGTTCTCACTGGCTGCTCAAGTGGCCAAGGCTCACAGCCAGGATGTCAACTGTGTTGCCTGGAACCCAAAGGAGGCGGGACTGCTGGCTACCTGCAGTGATAATGGCGAGATTGCCATCTGGAGGTTCCAAGAAGAAGTCTGAATGCATGGTCTCACACTGAACAGTTACTGCAAGTTGCTCTGAGCTTTGTGTTTCAGAGGTCATCATTTCATATTTCATTTAACTTTCTCAGTCTAATTGCAGAGCAGGATTCTGTTCAATATGCTTTCTGACCATGTCACATAGTCTACAAAGCTCAAATGAGAATTTACTCATCCAATGTGTTTATATAAATAAATATAAAACAAAATTATATCGTCTCTTTATTGAAATAACATTCCAGACATGTGAAACACCCATGACTATTCCAAGAAATAGATTTCTTAAACTGTCAAAGTCCCAAAATATAAGAGAAGAGTTAATTTTATTTATTAACTCCATATCTGGAAAAAGAATTTACCATCCTTGAACTTATACAGACTATCTGTATCTGTAATATGCGTAATCAAATATGTTAACTGAAGACATAACCTGTACACTATTTCTAGAGCAGTGTGCATCATTCAGGTGATTTTAACTGCGAAATAACTGTACTCAATAAATGACACTTTTCACAAGAGTGTAGGGACTGAAAAATGACATGCTAACAGATGTCTAAGAAACATGAATCCGACTGAATATCTACAGTATAAAATAGGAATGACAAATTATTGAGCCTTATATAAAACAAAACATACAAATCTGCAACGCTCACATTAAAAGATTAGTCTGAGTCAGTGTCTCCGTCGCTGTCGGCCTCCTTTACGTCCACACTGAACTTGTACTCCTGGTCACAGCCCATGTATGCGTCACTCATGAAGTACAGGGTGTAGTTATGAACACCCATCACTGGTGCAACAAAGTCCAGCTTGACCTGCAGATGAGAGACATAACTGATTAACAGATGTTTGTTTCAAGAGCTTCTGAAAATACACAGAATATGTTAGTTGTGAGGGACACACTGACCTTTGCTTTCTGCTGAAGAGTCAACCTCTTGATGGAGATGAGGCTGTTAGACTTGGGGTCACCAATCACCACCCACCAGCCCTCTTCACGTTTCTGTAATGATAAAGTATTTACCTTTATAATTATTATATTTAAGTCAAAAGAAATATTGCAGAGAATTGCACATCACATTAAAAGTACCTGAGGGAAGAGAGGTGCGATGACAGGCCCAGTCACCTCTTCCTCTCTCTCCAGCTGAACCTGAACAAGAACTGAACTGCCACTGCAGAAAAACAGGGAAACAAACAACAATTTATCATGAGACATTATTAACCTTGTCAAGCAGAAGTGGACCTAAAATATTCCCTTGCAAAATAATTATAAATCCTTTCAGCCACGTCTTTAAATGGCAATGCTGACAAAACAAATCCATACCTTTTGATGTTGTCCTTTTCTGCCACTTCATATGACAGCTCAATGTTAGGATAGCGGTTACAGAAGCGAGCCACATCAGCCATCTGGATGTCTGAGAGCTGCAGCAAAGCAGTTCTGTCTTCATCCTCCATCTCCATGATGTCAAAGATACTCTCTACACCCTAAAGGAAAAGAGCAGAGATAAGATGGTTGATATGGATATGAATGAGATCTACGCTGTTATATTTGTGTGCATTTAGTTTAGGATTTCTGAGGAAGGCCGGATGTACCTTATCTGTACAGCGCTTGATGTGCTCTGAGGTGAAGAAGGGCAGCTGTTTGAGGTACGAGTCCTTGGACCACATTGCCTGGGTGACCATCTGTGCCAGCTCCATAGCTGCCAGTGCAGGGCTCAGCCAGCCGTTACTGGACAGCACGTCCACACAGGCCTGGATTAGACGGACAGCCTGCAATCGCAACAGGAACAGGAGTTAAATACGCATAATGGAATCAAATACAGAAACATAAACATGCATGAATTAATCCACTCAGTGGCAAGCTCATCATGAATATGTACCTTGCTCAGGATCTCCTCCGTGTCTGACTGCAGCTCAGCACTCAGCTGCATCCTGGAGAGATGGGCCTGCAGCAGCAAGTTCGTCTTCACATGGGGATCATTGAACTTGGGGTTGTTCAGTTTGTGTGGCACTTTCTGTGCCAGCTAATGTGCAATAAGAGAAGTCATTAAAATTTTATTAACTTTTCAGTGACTTGCAAACATAAAACTCATTACATTTGCGTCTTCTCAGTCTGCTGTGTTTACCTGTCGGAGAAGTGCATCCTCATGGTGTCTGATGGGGATGTTCTTGTACTCGGCGGCATTAGAGATGATCTCAATTAACCCACGGATCTTTGTCTTGGCATTCAGAGACATGCTGAACAACTCTGCCAAACACAAATACAGCAACAAAGTTACATTTAACTGCAGAAATGAAGGACCCTGGCTGTTAGTCAATGATGAGATTTTAATGTGTTGGTACAAACCGATAGTGGTGTAGTTGATGTAGTAGTAGGCAGCGATCATGCCCAAATTGAGTGGTGCAACATCCATCTCATCCTCGATGCTGATGCACTTAGATTGCTCCAAGTCATTTAATGTGTTTTCAACCAGCTCAGACAGGTGGTCTGACAGGTGACGATGGGACATGCCTGAAAATGTAAAAACAAAATTGACAACGGTTCCCACAATACCAGTTTCTCAAATTTTAATATTTGGTTACATTTCTAACAATTTTTGTTTTTTAAAGACTGACAGGAGGAGATTCACCTTGCAAGTTGTAGTAGTTTGGGTTCTGGGTCATACGGCGGTAGAGGAATGTCCAAGTAAGGTAATCCACAGCATCCTGCTTGTTCTCCACTGTTTTAGTGACAATCTCAGCATTGAAGTGGTCATGGAGGCAGTGGTCCAAGTGAGACTCCACTGGCAGTGGCTCATACAGGAACTTTTTAAAGAAGTCCTATTAGGGATAAAAATATATATCAAGAAACTGTTTGGCCTGTTCTAATGATCAAATGTCACAGCTTTCATTTTCAAAACCGAACAGGACAGAAACACTAGAGGTCCTTCTACCTTCTTGGAGCCCTGACACATGATCACACAGCGCCCCTCGTCATCTAGCATGGGTCTGTTTGCCTTGCCCACCATCTGGAGGACGTCATATATGGGATAGTCCACATATCTGAGGGAAAAAGGGAGAGGAACATGTCACTACACCAATACATCAGACACCAACATACCTTGGGAAATTAATCAAGTGGGAGCCTTACGCATGGATTTTTCCATTGTAGTACTGGGTGTCCATGACAATGACAAGGTGTGCTGAGATGTTGATGCCCCAGCAGAGGGAACGAGAGGACACCACTACCTGAACAGCGCCTGGAAAAAAGAAACAACCATTAATGTAAAAAATATTACACACCTCTGTATCTATACAGTCTAAGCTGATGGTGTGTCATACCCGAGTTGAATAACTGCTCCACTATTTTCCGCTCAGTTGCAGACAGGCCCTCATGCAGGTAGCCCACACCGTTGGCCAGAGTCTCTTTCAAAGTTGAATCATTTATTTTCTCCAGGAACGGAATGAGGTCTCTCTCTGTGCAATGCAAGAATCTATGGAAACACATTTATTTTTTGTAAACATGCAACTACAGCAAGAAAACCGTGCGTTTACGCCTCATCTAAAAGCATGATGTCATTGTGGTAACTGACCTCTGAGGAACCACATCAGCAGCACAGAAAGTGAGGATGTCTATGGCTGTGAGACGGGTCTGTCTGCGGGATGGGACAAACACCACAGCTGGTTTGCTAGGCGAGTGCCTCATGATGGCGTGATACACTGGCTTGGCCATAGACAGCAGGCGAGTCTGGGTGTGACTCACATTGAAGCCCTAAATAAGACAGAAAATTAAAAACACATCAGCAACAGGTGTTTATGTCTTCTTGCTTAAACAAATCCCATTTTTGCTTTGTTGACAAACCTGGATGTGCAGCTCCAGAGGCACAGGCCTGACATTGGGGTGGAAGTTGAATGTGGCTGTGGTGCTGCAGCCCAGCCAGTGGGCCACATCTTTGGCATTGGACAAAGATGAGCTCAGGGCCACGATGCGGATGGGACGTTCGATCTGAGAGGAGATGTACCTCATCCTGGAGCAGATGACCTCTAGCACAGGCTAATGGAAATAAAAAACCATTAAAAGAGACATTTATAAATGATTGTAATGATGTATCATGAAATCTGTGAAACGGCAAACAGCAGTGGTCTGTTCTTACTCCATTTTCTCCTCCGATTAGGTGAGCCTCATCCACAATGAAAAGGCTGACGTTCTGGACGTTCTTCCTCTGTTTCCAGCGACGAGACAGGATGTCCCATTTGTCAGGGGTACTGACAATAATGTCACCTTTTCCCAAGAGCTTCAGATCTGTGCTAGTCTCTCCTGTCAACAGCACCACCTTTTTGTTGAGAATGTCCTGAAACTTCTGGTGCCACTCGACAAACACCTGAGACAAAGATTAGCATGACTGTTAATTATGTTAAAAGGGGTGAAACTTTATTGATCGCTCCCAGCTTCTGAAGGATTTCATACCTGTTCAGCCAGTGCTTCCATGGGGGTAATGTAGACACAGCGACCTTCAGCACTGGTTAGTAGCATCCTCAATATAGCAAACTCAGCACAGATGGTCTTCCCACTGCCAGCGGGAGCTCCCACAAACACATTATCATCACTGTTGTATACAGCATTGAACACTGTGGGGACAGAAACAATACGAATAAGTCAAGGAATTCACCATGAGATAACATGCATGTCTTATGAAGGTCACATGATTTTAATGCTGTGTACCTTGGGTCTGAATGGGGTTGAAGAAGGGAAACTTGTTCTGGTAAAGAGCCTCAAAGGCAGAGTTCCTGAGAGCAGTGACAGGCAGAGGCTGCAGGTCCAGCAGCTCAGTAGGTGGTGGGTACTTCTCTGGTAGGAGTAAGTGACGGAAGGATACAGGGAGCTGAGTCTCACAGGCTGAAAAGAAATAGAAAAACATTGCAGTGAGTAGAAATACATACATAAACATCACATTAATTATCTGACATGTTTAAGACAAGTCACTTACACAGCCATCGGTCTGATACCACGCGGATAAAGTACTGTGGAGGTAGAGGCTCAAACACTGGGACAAAGAACGTGACAAGGTGTTCATCCTGGGCGTACTTGGCTTTGAGAAGGAAGTATTCGTGGTGAAGGATGACCTCACTGTCCACATCCTCAATCAGGATCCAGAAAGCCTCAGATGACCCATGAATCTACGTGAAAAAAAAGTGCGTCAGCAGGCAGAGAAATTGAAACATTTCAGTTGAAGCACATCACAAGGCCTCACGACTGACCTTGTCATCCCACTGGAAGTCAGGAGTGATGGTGAGCTCCACTTTCAATGTGGAGCGGGTGATAGGCTGCAGGTGGACGGCCAGATCCAGTTTGGGGAACTGGTGGACATATTTGTGGATTGTCTTTCCCATCTTTGGCATCCGAATCAGCTCACCTGAAAATACAAAAGCATGTGATGATTTGTTTTCAAGACAAATTTTCCCAAATTACCACTACTATTGAGCAGTCCTCGTGGCAATAATCAGAATCAGAGGTACTTTATTAATCCCCGGAGGAAAATTCAAAAACTTACAAAAGCTGTATTAAAGGAACATTTCTACATCTTCAAAGGAAAACTACCAACTACTACTATCAATTATTAGCAGTTTCAATATGACCTTCATGTACTCTCCAATCTGGAGAGAAAAGTCAGTGGGAACCTCATGGTGAAACACTTACCGATCTCATTGTGGTTAAGGTCATAGAGACGTTCAAAGGGGAAGTTTTTCTTCTCGATCTTCTTGATCACTTCTTCTGGCAGCTTCTTGAACTGCCGCAGCGGAGACATAGACTGCCACCTGTTGGGATGTAGAGGATCAGTGACATGCCTTGGGATGGCAAAATCTATGTTAAATCTAGAGAGAAAACACAAATGAGAAACTCACATTCTCTTGTCAATCATCTTGCAAAGATTCATCGTCTTGTCTGTCAGCTGAGCCCAGCCTCTGTTCAGCACAATCTCAAATATGGCCCGCATTAACCTGCCAGCACTCTGAAAGAAGAGGTGAAAATATATATAAATACTTATTGCAATCAATTCAAAATAGCATTTATATCCACTAAGTTACATTAGTACATAAAATACCCAATGTCAGAATGTGGACCACGTTGTTCTAAGACTGTATTTTCTCCAAATTGTTTGGGGGAAAAATGCATGGGAGCAGCTATTTGTATCAAAAAATAAAAAACAAACAAAACAATGAGAGCGCTGTAGACTGTACCTGTGTAACATACACCATATCTGCCATTAGAGCAAACCCTTCCAGTTTGAGCTGAGAGATGTATGCCTGCAGCAGCACATTGATCTGAAATGACAAGACAAAGTGGAGAATCCATCATCCACTTGGGTTTGAAGCGACTTATTAAACGTGTATGTGGGGACACAACAAGCTGTGATCATCATTAAGACTAAATCAGTGAACAGTGTCCTAAAATAGAAATTGACAAGACAAATAAAAACTTTTTTACTGTGTTTAAAAGAATGTTTGCTTATCTGATAAACAAACACAACCATTTAACCCTATGTGTCCTACCCCTATCTCATATTAAAAAATTCTGTTTATCACTGGTTATGTGCTACCTTAGCACTGGGCTCCTCAATGCTTTCCTTCACAGGAATAGGAACTCTTTCAAGCAGTTTCTGCAGCTCCAGCTTCTCTTCCTGAAATACAAAGATTAATGTTCATATATAAATTGAGCATGTTTGTTGAACCTTTCCTTACAGATTATATTCAATCCGCTGTCTGCCTGAAGTCAACATACCTCTCTCACTGTGATGTTCCTGAACTCTGAGGAAAGTGAAAAGACTCTGAAGAGCTCAATCTCACTGAGAGTGGGTTTCAGCAGCTGGTTGTAGGTTTGAATAGAGTCGTGAGTGATGTAGAAGTGACTGGCTATGCGACCCAGATCTGTGACCTTCAAGTAAAGATAAATATAAACGATAAAAGTCAGCCAAACATAAAAGTCAACAAAAAAGGTGTAAATACACTAACTGATTTGAAATGCGTGTTTACCTGGAAGCTGCCAGTCCTCTTGTCATATTTAATTAGGCTGTTCTTGTCCAGGACATTAGCTGCTGTGTGCACCAGGTCAGTCCTGCGCCGCTCCAACAGGGGGTCTGTACTGTCATCATGAGGAACACCATATAGGGTGGGGTTGCGGAGCATGCGCACATACAGGTAGGTGTAGCCAAGCCAGTTCACAGCGTCCTGATGCAAAATAAACAAACAACAAATAAATTACAAAAGGTGGAAAGAAACAGACAATTTGTTCTGCTCTTTCCTTCTTTAACACAGTGCATATCGGCCACTAACCTTAACATTCTGCACGTTGCCCAGAACTATCTCTGCATTAAGCATATCAGGCAACTTGCCCACCATCTGACTCTCTATTGGCAGCTGCTGGTTGAGCAATGACAGGTAGTACTGAAGCTCTCCATAGGAAGTGATCAGGATTCCCTCTCCCTTGCTGTCATACTGAGGACGACCGGCTCGACCAAGCATCTGACAAAGTTAATCACAACATCACTGTTAGCGCTGTCTCGTATCTGACCTTAATGTTTAGAAACAATTCAGTGTAAACTGACCTGTAAAATGTCCAGGGCTCCAAGCTCAGTCCACCTGCCTTTCTCTGGACTGTACACCTGCGTTCCTTTGATGATGACAGTGTGTGCTGGCAGGTTGACACCCCAAGCCAAGGTGGCTGTAGACACCAGAACCTGGATGTGTCGATCTGCAAACAGATCCTCTACCAGTGTACGGTCCACCCTGGTCATACCAGCATGATGGATGGCAAAACCATAAGGCAGCAAATCCTTCAGCTCTAGGTTCTAGATATGAAAAACCGGGTCTTAACACAACTCTGGCGATCACTGAAAAAACGTGTATTTGGTCATTAAGCGTATTCGGTTGCACAGCAATTTCAACTCACCTTGCACTGCTCTGCCTCAGTTCTCAACACTTCTGTGGATGCCGAACCCTCCCTGAGGAAAAGGCCCAGTGTGTCCTTCTCCAAACACATGTCTCTTATTGCCCTGGCTGTCTTGCCTGTCTCCTTCCTGGAGTGGACAAACACCAGAACCTAGAGGGGAAATGGGTGTTGGGATTCTTTCAGTTCTGGTTGCATATTAATAACTGGATTATATATCATTGTAAATGAAACAGCAATAAGGTCACTGATTCAGAAGAAGTCAGACAAGACTCACCTGGTTCTTTCCAGCATGTTCCATTATCTTTTCATACACTATCTCATTCATGATCTGGAAACGCTTGATGGCTTTCTTCTCTGTGATGCCAACATAAGTTTGCTCTAAGGGCACAGGACGGAAACTACACAGAAACAAAGAAGTTATCAGAGATAAACATGTAGTGCGCAAACATGTGTGTTCACCTTTAAATTCTCCAAACTGCATACCTGTTGTCGAAGTAGAAGAGTCCTTTGGCAGAATTTACACGTAGGCATTTAGCCACATCCTCATAGTTGGGCAGTGTGGCACTAAGACCTATTAGGCGCACATCCTCCTGTGTCAGCTCTACATTGCGGATGGTCCTTGCCACCAGAGACTCCAACACGGGGCCACGGTCATCGTGTAGCAGGTGGATTTCATCCTGCACAATACATTCAATTTGTTATGGTGTTTTTTATTTGTAAATAATGTTGACGTTTGCTGAATGGGGTGGGTTCAGCTACAGAAACTTTCTTCAACACACTAGTGCTACTTACAATGATAATGAGGCGCACAAGCTGGGTGTAGGTACGCTCTCCACCTTTACGGGTGATGATGTCCCATTTTTCAGGTGTACAAACAATGATCTGAGTGGCATTGATCTCTTCTTTACAGAGCTGGTGGTCTCCAGTCAACTCAGACACTGTGATGCCATAACTTGCCAAACGCTAGGAGGAGAAAAATAAATCTGTGTTCACCACATTTGCAAATGAGTAAACAAAACTTGACATTGATGGACAAAGCTTACCTTACTAAAGCTTCCCACCATCTCCTGCACTAATGAACGCATAGGTGCAATGTAGATAATTTTGAAGTCATCCACATTTATGGTTCCATCTAAGTTTATGTGCTTCCCTATTTCTCTCAACATTGCCATCAGGGCAACATTGGTCTTACCAGCTCCCTGTGTAGATGAAAAATGTTAAAATTGTACAATATGCACATACACTTGGGGGAAATTGTAACAACTTTTTTAGGCTTTAACAAAGGGTTCTTACAGTAGGTGCACACACGAGCAGGTTCTCGTCCGTCTCCATGGTGGTCTTAAATAGCTTACTCTGGATGCGGTTCAAAGTCTTGAATCCTTCAAATCCAGCCTGAGCATACTTAGGCAGCTTCTCAATAGCAACAAGGACCTAATGACACAACAACATTTAGTACTTGAATTAATCTACCCAGTCCTTTACAAGCTGCCAACTTTGAATTGAACCAAAATTAGACACAACCAACAAACCTCATCATCAGCAAAGGGTTTGGGTTTAAGAGCAGGCACATGAACTTCGTCATAACCTTTGCGCTGTTTGCGAAAAGAGCCGTCTGGCAGCTGGCAACGCTTGTTGGCCATGTAATGGCTGCCCTGAGTAAAGGCCAGATCCTCGAGGTCCAGCAACTGCCGAGGAGTCATCGACTGTCAGGAAAGAAGACAGTTTATACAAACATAAATGACCATGGCTCATTTATGCCATTTTATCACACTGTTGTCATCTGAAGTTACCAAATGGTGAAAATACCACAGGCAGTCTACCTGTTCCCATCATCATGCGATACATGAGCAATATTGCAATATTTACCTCTCCATGGTCAATGTCCATTGCTTCCAAGTCATCAACCCGAGACTTCCTCGCTCTCTCCCTACGAGATCGTTCCTCCTACAGATGGACAATTAAATAAAAAGATTTGATGGACTAGCCTGAAAAATAAATTGTTGCGATATTTGTATAATTTCACAAATAAGCAGTCTTACTCGTATAATGTCCTCCTTTTCTGTCTCTTGCAACTGGTAAAGAATCTTTGACAATTCCTGATCAGACTCCATCTTTCCAATGATCTTCTCCTTTTCAGCCTCACTCTGAGCGCTTGCCAGCATTGTACAATACTGGACTGTTTGTCAGAGGAAGGGGACAAATTTAACAACTTCAAAAAATACATTAATCTGACACAAAGACATCTTGCAGCTTGACTTACTCATGCGACGATGCTGACGGAGAATTTTGATGAAATCAAAGGTGTTGAAGCCAAGCAGCAATACCAGCTGGTTTTCACATTCTCTATCATCACTGGCAGTCTGTGGAGTAAAGGAAAACAGAGGATAAGCCACTCAGAAAAATACACAACTTATAAACAACCACCTAAAACGGATATGGTGACTTGCTTACCATGAGGATTCCTAAAACTTCATCAGCTTTCTTTTGTGAGACAATGGCATCATCGTAGAAACGGCTGAGCTGACGCTGGAGCCAAAAAGCATCAATGTCTCGTGGATGTAAATCTTTTTTCTTCACTGTCATCACATCACCAGTGACACCAAGCTAAAGGGAGAGGAATTCATCAAAGACATCAAAGACATTGAGCACAAATTCACAAAGACTCGTTCCCTGGAATTCAGTAGACTGTTGCACTTACATTAGCTGAAAGAGTGCAGCCCACATTTGCTTCCTCTCCTTCATTGTCTTCATCTGAATGTTCATCTCGTACTTCACCAAACTGATCCTCATCTCCTTCCTACATGATGAAAAAAATGGCACACCAATTTTTGACGTTTGAACACTCGAATTACACATCTAGTATGACTTCAAAGCTGACAATTTTAGGCAAGTTGTAAAAAAAATTGTTTACCTCCTCATCAGATTCAAACTGGACATTTACACCATATGTTTCATCAATGTTGTCATCTGTGGATATTAAATATGGTGAGTCACAAGCAAATTTTTATGTAAGACTGATAGTTCTGTTGGACTAAAGCAAAAACACAGTATGTTTTCACAAACAAACTTGTGATTGAGTTACAAAAATGCACTTACCCATATTCTGTAAATCCTTGTCTCCCCCATAATCTGTGATCTTCTTGCCCAGATTGACCAAAACATGGTAACGTGTGTCATCGGCAGGTCCAAGAAGTTGCTCTACTTCACGTCGCCTTTCTTTGTCCCTCATTTTGTCATTTTTGAGTACTGCTAAAACTTCATCAGCTGCTCCACAAAGAATATCACGAGGCTGCAAATGAGATATAGTAAAATAAAGTTACACATCCGGTTCCTGATGAAAAAAAAAACAAAAAACAAAAACTATCTGTTAAAATATTAACTGTTGTGTGCCATTCACTGACCTGATCTCCCAAGGCAGCATGGATGAAGCTGAGCAACACCTCATATGTCTCTCTAGTTTCTTTGGTTTTAGGCTTGTACACAATGCCGACCATTTCATCGATGCCTTCAGACAGAAGGGTAAAGCCCTTCATTTTGTTGATGTCGTGTCTGTCCTCATCTCTTTTTCGCCTCCTGTATGAACAAAACAAGACAAAATGAAAAAGGATAATCTCACTCCACAGATATGAGAAAAACTAGAGTGTATTAAAAGAACCATGCATGAAGTGCTTTGGGAAATATTACTCATTGCAGGAGGAAAATCTATATAAACTAGGGCTGCAACGATTAGTCGCCGTCGTCGACGACGTCGACTATTAAATATCGTCGACAAGAAATTTTGTCGTCGTCTAGTCGTATATTTTTTTAAGCAACGTGATGAACGCCATTCAATTCATTAGAATACATGCAAATAAAGTTGCAATGCGCCACCGGAAAAGTAAGGGGTTATAGCCTGCACCACCTGCGTCCATATTGAACTAAACACTGAAGAAGTTCAATAGCAATAGCAAAGTCGATGCAGTAGCAACGATGGCTGAAGCAGAGTCGCATAGTGATGTTAGCGTGAGATCGCGAATGTCTAAAGTCTGGGAGTATTGTCGGGAAAATAAACACGTCACGTGCACTATCGGGAGCTGCCGCCGACCGTCATGTTACGGTGCTAAAACTGTGTTTACCTTTTCACGTGTCTGAGGAACACCCGGAGTTTTTCAAAGTAACGTTAACGTCATTTTCATCACAATAACACTGAACATTAGTGCAGGATCGCTACAATACTATTATATGCATCACTTGTGGACACATTGCCTCTAATACACATAAAGATACACTGCTTTTCAATGAAATCCAATTAATACCCAACTTTGTTAAAAACGGGAAACGTAGCAAATAAATAATCGATAATCGTTGACTAATCGAAAAATTAGATTATAGATTAGTCGACTACAAAAATAATCGTTAGTTGCAGCCCTAATATAAACCTTAACCTCAATTTAGAACGTTAATCACTTTCAACAAATCGATAACCCATCAAAGTAAGTATTTGTAAACATTTAGTAATAACTGACAATATTTTAACCTTAAATTAGTAAATGTAAAAATAATATGTTACAAAAACTAAAATTAAATTCACAATGATCATCCTTTATGTTTGAATTTTAACAAGATATGTGTTTAAGAATCAAGTGAAATGTTATATATCACACACACACATATATATATATATATACATATATATATGTATACATGGTGTTGGTGTTGTTGACAGTACTGACTTGTCTCGTCTCTCCTCCAGTTTTTGGGGTTTGGTTCTCTGAGCCTTGTCACCCATCTTGGTCCCCTCCAGCTTCCCCACCAGCGACAGCACCTCACCAGTGGGTTCATCTCTCCGTGTGCGATCGATCAGAGATCGATCAGCTTGTAACACCAAGTTTGAGTTCTAATAATCAAAACACAACGACAGTGTGATCGGTCTGTGACTTTCGTTCGTCCGCGCTATTTCAGTTAAGCTAACTGCTAACTGTTGGAAAGGCTAACTAAACATCGAGTGAACTGAATTAAAAAATTACACAGTTGTCTTCAGTTGGATACATTATAACACAGTATATAAAACGTAACATTTCCCATGTGCAAGTGTCCCTTTATGTGTCCGCGAACACACTTACCGCTTTGTACTCATACTGCAAGCTACGAGCAGTAACATCCGCCATGGTGCGGGTTTTGTCTTTAAGCTTTTACCGCACTTTCGCTCAGAATGCCCTCTGAAAGCCAACAGAGCTGAAGAACTGACTCTTTCTTTTTTATAAAGGCGCTGGGTCATCGGCTCAGGGTTTAGACATGTAGCATGAGATTGTTTCAGCAGCGTCCGGGTTTCACGTAAGAAAACGCGTTTCACGAACGTTACAGAGACGCTAACACGAGCACACAACAAAGCCACCGATGTTTCCTTTTCCGGTGTCAAAGGCCTATCGTAATGTGACGTACTGTGTCGAGGCTTCGGAGCATGCGTCATGAATGCTCCTCCTTTTATGACGCGCTTCATCTGGCCAGTAGCGCAAGTAGCGCCCCTACAGGCCTTGTAATGTCACCGCCCAATACAGCTTTTATTGAATACAAAATCAACACACCCAACGGGTTGTATTTTTAAATGAATTACAGTTAAACTTGAAAAAAATCAAATACCACGACAAATCTTTATTTATATATGATAAAAAAACAAGGATGCAGTGTTGACGATCATTGCCAGAATTCAATGATTCTGGGTTGTATCCAGGGAGGACGATTTCCTCCATCTTTTGAGTTTTTTATTTCAAGCCAAGTACAGGTCATTGCCCCCAGAAAAAACATTTGGCATTTTGGTACTATAACTGAGTTATCTATGGAAGTTATCCACATTTGATTCATAGTCCTCTTTTACGTGATATCAATCCAAATAAAAGTCTCATGAAAGAAAAATTCTCATAACCATACTTGGCATGCAGCAGTGAATCTTTTAATGCCTTTAGGGGAAAAAAGGCAATAAAAATAATTTTACCTTCTCAGACTATTTAATTAAGTAATTTTACACTGACACACTATAAATTATTATCCCCGTAACCTGGTTGCACTGAAAAAATGGGGGGAGGGGGGCATCCCACTCCAGCTCTGTTTACATACAAAGTATATACAAGCTATTTCTGTGAGGGTAGTGTTGTGTGTTTAACTTGGATATGCATGGGCGCCTAGTAAATATAAGGGGTAAGAGCAACATTGACAACCAGATGGCAGCATGGAGCACAATTTGGAGCTCAGCGCCTTGCTCAAAGACACTGGTTTGTGTACAGGGGGAGACAGTAAACAAACCACCAGGCCTACGATTTACAGACCTGCTCAACCTCTCTAGCCATTCAAAAATATGTGTTAATGCTTTCTCTGAATATGTGTATTTATTAGACCTGGATTTGAAAATGACATAAATGTTTGTGCAAAAGTAATATATATGCTTATGCATATATTTGGCATGCATTTGAAAACATTTTATTCTTTAACCCAAATGGGTCCTGATAATGATATAGAACGAGATGCATTAAAAACTGAAGATGTAATGTAGAAACAATATAATGGAAGGAAGATATTCACAAAAAAGTAGCCTGATTTGCTAAGAGAGGAAGTGTCTTTGTGTTTTAATTTACTGTCTGTGTCCTCATGAAACTTCCAAGCCCTCTGCACATCTGGCAATAACATCTTAGACTTTTGGCCAATAAGAATTTTTATGTCTCATGTAGAATGAGCCAGCTTTTTAACCTCAGCCACACCCATTGACCCCCCCACACACACATTACAAATAACATGTTAATGTGTGTGATAGGGGGTGAGGCATTTACACTGGAGTGTGTATCTAGCAGTGTTCCACACATGCACACACACACAGAGTGATGATGCCTCACTTGTTCCAGGACGTATTTGGAGAGTGGCGATCCTCCTCTTATCTGTCACCATATCATATGAAGCCCCTCTGGTCTAAAATACATTCACACCTTGTGATCAACAGCGAGGGCAATCACATGATCAGCATTTCATTTTCCTTTTAATACTTTCTTAGTGGTTGGATTTTGAAAAAATTAATCATAAAGGATCTGATTCTGTTTCCTCAACCAAATTGCCCGGATGGAAATCCTCCATTGTATTTAAGTCTTGTGTCCAGACAATGTGATCTCTGTTGCTCTGTATCACAGGAACACCACGAGTACACCTCAGCTGTCTGAGCAGCTGTTGCCTTGAATGACGCCATCTGTGAACACACTCTGCCCCTGACAGGAGTGCAAGAAAACACAATTGTCTGTGATCTGCACACCATGTGCCTCCTACATGTACGGTGTTAGCCTGGATGGACAGAGCAGGTTAGATTTCTTCCAGGGTACATGGATTACTACCTTTGTGACCCAGACATTGTTTAGATAAGTGTCTTGACTTTTCACAGTCTGTGCTGCCAACACCGTGTATTAACACAGGTATGCTAAAGAGGTCAGGTAAGCCTAGGTCATGTATTACAGCACACTGCAGCACAACGTGGCTCCTGCACAGTTGGTCTGACCGAAATTCTGAAACTAGTTCCATGTTATTCAACCTTTCAATTTTGTGCCTATTCATCACTTAAATTATCTTCCCAAAGGAGACATTTGTTTGCAGTCATTTTTACAATATTAGAGTATAATGAACCCAATTAATTCTGAGTCTGACCGACTGATCTACACTGGAAAGATCTTAAAATGTGGAAAACACACTCTACTACAAACACCAAAACTCAATGTGAGCATAATTCAACACACAAGAAGGCCTAGTAATGTCTCTCTGTACAGTTTTATTTACATGATACTATTCTGTCGTAATGCTGGATAGCAAGATTATACGTAATACATAAATATCAACACAGTTTGTTGTTTTTTCATTTTTTGTACAAATTTGCATATAACTAAGAATCAGAAAGGAAAACTCAAACGGATACATACAGTTATCTTTTAAATGAAAAACACATCCTTACAGGGAAGAAGAAGGTAGGATTAACACAAGTCACAAACATACATGGGCTTCCATGTGTCAGGCAGCCATGAAAACATACTTTTGCACAGATATGTGCACAAGCCCACGCAGATACACACACACTTTTCTACGATGCTCTATAGCAGACACACAGACCAATAGCTGTTAGACAGATGAGAAGTTACATCTAATCTTGGTATCTATTATTTTTCATAAGTCTAGCTCTGGCATGCTCCTGTAGATTTGTAAACATGTGCTGATAAACCGGGTAGCTCCACACAAGAAAGGGTTGGGGAAACAGCACTCGTACCCATACACACATGCACACATACGCACGCGCACACACACCCCAACCCACACTCAGGCACGCACACACACACACACTGCTCAAATGAACGTTCTGTTAGCGCATTTAAAAAATTAAAACAGAAGAGAAAATGGTTCACATACTATAATTCCTCAAATTGCTGAATACATGCGCCAACATCAGTACAATATCAATGGAAGAAAAAAGGTAACTTAATTGTCGCTCAGCAAATAAAATGTCTGAAACCCTTAGTTGAGTGATGCCAAATATTTCTGAAACACGTATGTAGATGAAGAGTAAGTCATGCATTAATCCCATTCATTTATGCCCCTACACTACTGTAGCCTAAAGTCACTTGCCAGGCCTGCCAGGGAAGGGTGCCATCCTTCCTCTCAGGCTACACTTGGGTACACACAGCACTACACCAGGCTTACAAGATTAAAATCTGAGCTCAAGACCAGATGGGAAACTCCTTTACCTACAATATCCACGGAAAATAATTATACTCAGTGGACCGTGGAGTAATTGTGTCTGTCCCTGTCTACAAAATTCATCCAGCCATAATGGTAACAGCCTCATAACAATCAAGACTTGCTGATCACAAGGTCACAGAGGCTGAGTATCAAGATGATGATCAAATTGCTCAGCTGGGCTCAAAGCTAATGAAAACAAAGTAAACAGGAAGACAACAAAGCTTAACACAGCAGCTGTGAGGTAGGTAAAGCTAGGAAAGACAGAGACAGAGTGACAAAGCCCCTTGTGCACAGTGGGGGGGTATTGTACGCTTGCTCCAAACTTAGACTCTGGCAGCACCAGAGCACAGAACAAGAAGGTCAAAGCTCGAGGGACACAATTCGTGAGAACTTCAACTGTGTAGTCTGAATGGCCTGCAAGTGTCTGACACATGGCTGGGCCTGAGTAAAATGGCTGTCTATAGTTTGGCACAAAATGGCGCCTGGTTCGGGTGAGAGGAACACAGCTGCACAGTTATCCTGGACAGTTAGCCTGGGCTGCTTTTGATAAGACAATACATATTCTTAGAAAAAAAAGGACTCAACGGCAGCAAAATCACAGCACAGAAAACGAGATAAAACTAACGAGTTAATCAACAAAGGAGAAAAGTGATCATTCATGCATCTCCCTCAGACAGGATCTTTTCATTTTTTCGTAATTTCCCCCCATTATTGTCTCGAGGTTGTGTAATTCTGTAAAACAAGTCCTTTCAATTCTCATCTAGCCACTAATGCCAGTGCTCATTTCAACACGTTCACACTCATACTCCAGTCTTTGTCAAAGGTGTTGTCATTGTTGCTGTCACTCCTGATTTTGTCAGATCTATATTCTCTGGATCTTGTCAGCCACCACAACGGGGTTCTCTTTACGGATCTTGGCTGCAGCCTCGGCCTTGTAATCATAGGGACAGTTGTGCTTGTCAGAGTATCGATGGATGCCACAGAACAGGTTCCCACAGCGACAGTCGAACCCTGGGAGAACAAATATACAGGGTCAAAGCTAGAACAAGACACCATTAAAACCGTTATCACTGATATTAATAATATTACTGCATGCTTTGCGCCCTGTTCCCCCTGCTCACCTGTGAGGCCCACTCTTTTGCGGCACATGAAGCACCTGTTCTTCTTAGGTTTGGGGGTGTCATCCTTGCTTTCTTCACTGCTGGAAGAGGCTACAGGAGTCGGACTAGAAGCAGCAGGTTGACTTACAACTATAGATTAAGGAAGACAACAAAAGGAAAAATAAATACTAGTCATAGTAAATGGAACCTGCCATTGTTTGTTATACTTAGCTAGAAAGGGCAGCAGTTGTTTTGTTCAAAGGTTTGTCACACATGTAAACACAGTGGCAACTGAAATCATGGACTTTTGTCCCAGACAACAGTAATGAGAGTGTCCGTTATCTCTCTCTCTTGTTTTGGCAGAGACTTGTGCATTACAATGAGAAAGCCTCTGGCAGACTCAATCACATCCAAGAATGCCCTCTGGTGTAGTGGTATTTTTAAACAGGTTATTTTTAGACAGGCTTGCTGTCTTGAAGGCTGTAAGTAAAACCAACAGTGGGTCTAAGGTATGCAGCAAGGCATCAAAAATAAACTGTGGCTATAGAGGGCCCTACCTAGCAAGTCTGTATGTGAGCTGTGTGTCTTACTTAAGTTGTGTTTTGTTGTGTCTGTGAGGCTTACCAGGCTCTAGGGGTTCTGCCTTGTCCTCTCTTGAGATGCTCATCTCTGTCATTTGTTGAGTCACAGGGAGAGATCCTTGAACAGTTCTGGAGGTTTACATGCAAAACAGAAAGGTAGAGGTGAGTGGGAGAAAAGAAGCCAGATGAGCAGCAGTTCACATAATTCAAAAAAAAAAATTACTACAAACACACCAACACATCCAGTACTTACCTAGACATGTCTGGTGAAGAGGCAGGGGAGGCATCAACCTTGGCTAGACTGGCTTCTAGTCTCTGGATGGCCGAGACCTCTGAGGTAGGACTAGCAGCTGAGGCTGGATAAACACATAGTAAACGTCATCAGAAGAATATTTTCCAATTTAAAAAAAATTAATGTGAAGAAACATGAAGAAGTCAGAAAAAACACTCAAAGTGTTGATGTGTACTATTTTCTGATTAAAATATAAATCAATCCACCTCACTGATATGTTTTCTAGATTTGGGGATTTAGAAGTGTCATTTTTATTCTCCACAAGCATGAACCCAAAATAAAATCCTTTCTCTTAGTGACTGTCTTTGTTTGGTAACCAGTGTCCCAATGTGGGAGAAACTGTAGTATTTGACCATAGAAGTGTCCTAAAGAAGGAAACTTCACAAACCCTGAGCCATGTCATGAAAACAAAACAAAACAAAAAAAACAGCTGCCTTTCATTACACTGAGTGGAAAAACAGAGGGTGTAGGTGGGGGTGGAAGGTGGGCAGCTGTGAGAAAACACACTGACTGATCTTTAACTGGTTGTATTCCAAAACAGTGTCTACACTTCCTGGGGTCCCTTCTTATCACTAGTGTAAATATACAGACTGTGTTACATCTATCTATCTATGTTTACATTATAAACACAAGAACAGAACGAGAGAGAGACTGAGTCAGTGCCTATATGGATAACACAATGCGGTTTTGTGTGTTTTTGTGTACTATCTTACTAGGGCTGCAACTAACGATTATTTTTGTAGTCGACTAATCTATAATCTAATTTTTCGATTAGTCAACGATTATCGATTATTTATTTGCTACGTCGTGCAAACGATTAGACGACGGCGTCGACTAAGATATTGCAGCCCTATATCTTACCCATTGGGCTGAGGGGGCTCATGCGGTCGCTGCTCATGCGGTCGCTGCTCTGCTGCCGCGTCAGGTGTTCCTTATAACAGACGGAGCACATACCATTGGTTCTTGGGTTGCCATAGAAACCACAGCCTGTGGCACAAAGCATGGGCACTGGGCTCTGGTTCGTCTCTTGGGCCATTGCTAACAGAATGAGAGAGAGACAGAGTCAGTGCTTGTTAAACAAATACACTTGGAGAAAACGTTTCAGTGCACTTCAATGTGTAACACGACTGGAAACTGAAATGCGTTAGATGACAGTACACATTTCCTTGCTGCAGTGTCAACAGGGCTGTCAGATAACAGCCAAGTTACATTGAGAAAATACGTGAATATGTCTGTCTATTTGCTGATGACCTGCCCTTCAGTATGAATGCATTAATGAACTCTGCTCCACTTGAAGCCCAAAGGACAACCAACACACACTGTGCTCTGTTCAGAACCTTTTGTAGAAGCTGGACTCAGAGCTTCATTCACTGTTGTACCCTCGCCTCCATTTCTTCCACTCCCACACCCATTTCCCCAGCTCTGGGAAAAGTTGATATGGTTCTTAACATCTGACCCCCATTTATTCTAATATGTTTATACAGGGGTGTGTGTGTGGGGGGGCTCAGTCTTTCCTATCAGATGTTCTTCATTGCGAAACACAGCGATATTTTACATTTGAAAACACAACGAGCCTCAAGTCTACCCCAACCCCTAGACAACCAATACACTAAATAAGTGTGTCAAGACTATTATTATTAAAGGAGATTAATGACAACAATGAATAATTCCTCATTAGACCGTTAATGTCCTCCACCTAGCCACAAAATGATGCTCTGACTCATTGCAGCCATCTCAGCAACAAAAGAACAAGCAAATGACATCATGTAAAATAATTTTATTCCCATTTAAAAAGATACAAGATAATGAAAGCGAATGAAAAAAGTAGGCCAGGACTTTTTAAATAGTGCTCCTCCCTCCTCCCCTCCCTGTGGTCCTCATCACAAAAGGCGTTTCAAAACTTCCCCAGTCATTTCTCCTCAGCCATACGCCCAGAAGACAAGCACGTATATGGGTAAACTTGTAGTCCTGTGACGTTGTTGCCCTGATCTGTAATGCAATACAACAGGAAGTTGCATCATGGGTGATGCTTCCTTTAAGGCAACAGATCAAAAAGATCTTGATGAATGAACAGACATAAAGAGACATTCAGATCAGATTAGCTAGTAATGTGTCAAGCGATAAAAAAACTGCTAGTGATTAACAGTGTTCACAGCAACTGTATCATATTTTCCTTGTAAATAACCTTTGGCACTGTAGCGCTGTTAAACAGCAGCTGCTTACTCATCTATGTTCTGACAAACAGAGCAGGCAAACTGAATGTTCCAGGAGAGACTAGCAGTTGTTTGAAAACATTCTGGCGGTTCGCTTAAGGTACTGACCTCACAAACACACTAACAAGTGCTATTAAAGCTTAGGAACTACCCCCACCCAGCAAAACCCCTCCTTCCTCCTCTCCTTTAACCCCGCATGCTACCACTGCCGTGTCAACAAAGGGTTTCCTTGGAGAGACCCACAAAGACCTTCTTTCCCTTTGCGTCACGTGTTCAGCTGCTGACGACTTCTGAAAAATACCAGACATGAGGTCTGAGCCTGAGGTTGGTCTGTAGCTCGAAAAGTTGAATGATCCGCAGCACTGCTGTCTTTAAAATGCAGTGCCACCCGTTCAATATGTAGATAATAACAACTGAGCTACACATCTCAAATCCATGTCCTCAAAATCACATCACAAATAACAACAAGGGCACAATACAAAGCACACCACAGATCAACCATGACTGCTGATTTTGTCACACAGAGGAACAATGCACAGTGTGTCTCAGCTGTCACGTTTGGCCCCAGCTGTCAGACAAATGGCAAATACGTTAACCTAACCTTTACCAGGATAACCTCACAAACATGGATTAGACAGGAGAAAAAACATCTCTTTAGTTTCCTGTGTTTAAATTTGGCACCAATGTAGAGCATACCAGAGAGGTTTTATATGGTTAATGATCAAAGGAGGTCTTTAAGAGGAAAAAGGGGAACTACATACTGCTCATAGAGTATAATGATTTTTTGTTTATGCTATTATTGGTACCAACTGGTGATCATCAGTCATCAGCCTTGATAAATGGATAATTACATTCCTGCCTATGAGCAAATCAAATCCCAGTGTCTTGTTTCTGACAGTGGCAATAAAGCGAAACAGTCAATAGTGCCATTTTCCGTGTTGTGTATTGTAAAATACATCTGCTGGGGTAAATCAGGGGTTTTCCAGCGAGGCCCAGATCATCAGTCACAATCAGTCACCACCAACTTCCTTTCACGATCATCTCAACATTCACAACAACAAAACTGGTCTGACTTCATGTCGTACCTCTTGGTTTCTATGTGACTGGCAGCTAAACATGCAGTTAGAGACACAGGTGTGATTATTAGTCTCTGGCTAACAAAAGGTGAAGGCTTCTGGATCAGCGGCAGGCTGAGCTCGTGTTTCAGGCCCCGCCGGGGTGAAAACTACTGAGTCACACGGAAGGAAGGACAGAGCAGGAAAGACACGGTCGTTTCGTTATAAGAGACAATTACTCTGTTTACAAGAGACATAATGTTGTACATGATTACAAAGAGCAGACAACGAGGCGACGGCCCCGATGTTTTCTGAAATAAACCCACAGTCTAGACATTGTGGACCCTGCTCCCTTTGTTTCTTCTTCATCCCTTTGTCTGCTCCCTCTCTGCTTCCTGTTTAGACGTCGTTTTCGTGGCTCCAGTTTCTCACTGCTTATCAACTAAAACAACTTTTCGACGTGTTTTCAACCAAATCACATGAAAAACATCGAATATATAATCACACTCTAAGTACTTAGAAACGACAAAGCTCTGGAGACCGAAGAAAACTCGTTTTCTCCGGAGCAGAAACTACTGTAAACACCAGGCAAAACTGAACTGGCTCTTTGTTTCATGTTCAGCAATTGCTTCTTGTACATATCAGAGCAAAACGGTCTCTCTATCTGTCAATTCGTCCTATTAATTTTCTATTTGTAGACAGGAATTAGCAGGCTTTGGCTCCCATCCCCCAGCGAGAGGCAAACAGACCAACACAGACAGTAAACCAGCACTAGCTTATCTTCTCCCTTGTTTATCATCCACCACACGAGGTCACGTTTGTGATATTTCCATCACGGCGACAGTAGAATCGACCGTGACAAGTCCAGCGAGCAGAAGACCAAGGAGAAATAAAGGGAGATAACTTATCTGCCAAACCAAATCATCAGCACACACCACCTGACCTTTCGCGCTACCGTTAAAGGTCGCCATGACCGACCGTCATCTTACACACCCTCCCTGGACGGTGTTTACCTCGACATGCTGAGCCCACTTCATATTCACCGCATCGTTAAGAAAAAATAGGACAAAAACGCAAAAATAATCCAAGATCATCACCTGCTGAAAATCGACGATGTTTCTCGCGAGACGACTGGGAAAGAGGCCGTTTGTCTGGGCAGAGGAAAAAATGGGGTCGTAGGTTTCAGGGTCCGGGCGATGTCGTCTCCTCCGCCAGGTGACGTGTGTGTCCTCAGTCAGACAGGTTTAGACGGGTCTCTCTATCCCTTCCTCGCCCCCTGTTTCTGTTTCTCTCTCTCTCGCTCCCTCTCTCTGTGTCTCCAGCTCCTTCTGGATGGATGTTTGTTTCCTTCTTTAGTAAGAGGGGTGGCGGATGATGTCACGGGTAAAGCAACGTGTCGCCATTGGCTGCCTGCGCAGCCCTCGAGCGCTCTGTACAGTTCCGCGAGACGAGTGGGTGGAGAGCAGAGGAATGAAGGGTGGAGGCGGAGCCTGGTGTGCGCGTGCGCGAAGACGGGGTCGCGTTATTACCATGCATTCGTCATCGTCATCCCATAAGGACACGAATGAGTCTTTATTGAGTAATCCACCCAGATGAATGAGTAAATGAATAATGGCGCCGACACGACTGAAGAAAACATGTTCAGGAGAGTAATGGTCCGGGGTTTCCTCTGGTACCATGTACTGTGTACTGCTCTGATGATGAAACACAGCCACGCCCCTCCCAACACACCATATGATTACTTCACTGAACGGAACAAAACAAGCACAGATAACCAGGAAGACATCAAAACCTGTTTGTTAGCGCAGAGCTGTGAGTTGTTGTTTGTAGGTGGTAGCAACAGATGGGTGGCAACTTCACATCTGCTTCCAAACCGATACCAGGGCTAGAATTACTGGTATTGATGATACTGATACTTTTCTAGCCAGTAATATTTCAATAATGGCTAATTATTGAGACAAATTGTCGATCAGACTACTTTGGATTTATTATTGTTCATTAAACTGCCATATTTAGGGCAACTGCTTAAATACATATTACAACACTACTTCCTCAGTTATCACAATGAACAATGTTAAACATAACCCATACAATCGCAGAATAAAATATCTGAACCCTGAGTCGGCTCTTTAATGATCGAGACCAAATGAGGCCAAAATGTCTTCACTTTGGAAAAATGTCTTTAGTTTGAAAGTCTGTAACTCTTATTTGTCCTCACTAAGATAAACATGGACTACTAATGCACACAAACGCACTTGTGTTGATGCTGAGTGCAAACATGTCTTGTGGGACATTACCAAGTATAAAAAATGATTAGCCCCTTGAGAGCTGGGTAGTTTCAGAAAGACAATGTTGTGAAATCAGTGTTTCTGATGGAGACAGATTCAACAAACAGCATCCTGAATTCCATTGAGGGAACTTGAGGTTACATGTACAGTATTGGTACAGGAAATCTGCGGGGTTGAATCAAACTGAAGAGGATATGATAGGTAATTTGAGATTATATATGGTACCAATTCTTAATGGGAGTGTTTTAGGCTCAAAACATGAATCAAAATCAAGGATTTCATACTTTTAGCCAATTATATCCCCAGTTGGTACAACTAGGTTTGAATAATAGTGAAAACTGTCTAGGTGATTAACATATTTTAACAGTAAGAAACGACATATGACATATGACATATCATATGATAGTCATAGTTTTGTGAATTGTAAAACCATGTAACCTGCAGTGACTCATTGGTGCTGTACTGTTTGTCCTGAAGAACCAACATGTCCCAACACATTTCAACACAACGTCAGTGTAGAGACACACACACACCCCCAGGCACTACAGGCCACGTGGAGGAAAAACAAATACTTGGGGTGGAACAGCGTGGTGTTTATGTGTGTGTGAGAGAAGGTTTAAAGGAAGATGTTGTCATTTGTCAGTGAGCTGATTCGTGGAAACACGAGTACAGTATGGAAGCTATTGGCTAATACAGCCCTTTTACTCCCATTTAAAACATTCCTGTGGAAAAAAGGGAAAAGTAAAACTTGCCATGAAGAGAATGTAATTCTAATATTTCAGTTGTCTAATAGTCTTATTTGTGATTTTTAGACTATTTTCTACACTGAACGAAGAAATGAATCAGATGTTAAACTATAGAACTGTCCATTTATATTTATATCAACAGGGTCTATGCCGTCTTTATCGCATAAAAATATTTCTTTAAATAATACTATTAATCTCAAGTATTTGTTTAAGTGCGGTATGGGTCAAGAGTAAATATTATAAAGGGGAAAACAAACAAAGTTTTTTCTCTCTTGATTATAAAGATTATGAGGATCATACAGCTATTGTTATTGATCAGCAGCAGTACTCAGGGAGTATTTGCCTTTAAGTGAACTCTGATCAACTTTAGCCATATTGTTAATCTCTGATCAAACAGCTGGTGATCATCTTAACTTCAGGGTGACGAGTAGCATCGGGGTCATTAACAAACTATACAGTGAGGAATTAATCCAAAAAGAAAAAGAGGTAACGCACTAATCATTTTCAGTTAATTATTAAGTAGGGCATTATGCTAATGAGCTGTCTCTTGCATTTTCACACTGACTTACTTTAATGACAGTAAGTTCATTTGCATACAAGTTACAACCAGTGTATCAAGGGAGGGTCTTAAGAACATTGAACATTATTCTCTAATTAAAGTGACAGTGTCAGCAAACGCTGTACGAAGTACTAAACATGTCAAGCACTGACAGGAACCGAAAGCCAACAATGACAGTCTAGCTGCTGATATGCAAAGTCATATTTAGGCATTGTTTTGAAAAAGTGATCATGTGAGCTTTTTATGCAAATGTCCCTCTGTGTATCATACACAGGAATACTGTGGTTCACTTCACGCAGGCATGAGCTCAAATGATTTTCATATGTGAGCAAAAAAAGCGTGGGGGTGGAGGTACAATCTTGACTGTGTTTTACACTGAGGTCTTTGTGTGTGACTGTTATGTTAACGCAGTCCTGTGCGGAGCAGAAAAAAAGAAGCATGTGCATGTGAAATGTATGTCTGTTTAGTATGTGAAGGTTCATGGGTTTCGGTGTGGGGAGGGAGCAGCTGAGGAGAGAGTGGGAGGTGTTGAGTATCATTACCCATCCCCCTCACTGTCATAGCATGACTTCTATATCTGAGTGTGTGTGTGTGTACGTGTGGGGTGGCGGAGGCTAGCCTTAATGGTGATGGTGGCTACATGGGGGAAGAGGGGGTGGTAAAAATTTTTTTCCACAGCCATGATGTATACACGTGAGCAAGTGAAAGTGACAACGTTGCCATGACAGCAGATGCATACAATTAGCTGCTATCTTTTGTGTTGTGCCACAGTCTGGGCATGTGCGTGAGTGTGTGTGTGGGGGGTGTGCATGTGTGAGGATTACTTTTGTGAATCTGGAACAGCCTGTAGTTACTAGGCAGATATTGGGCCACAGACACACACACACAGGCACATGTAGCTTGACTGTGTCTGGCGTCAGCGTGGTGAGACACAGTTGATAAAGGGGCTAGTGGTGGAAATGGCAGCTTATCCATTTACATAAGCTGTGTGTGGGGCATGATAAGCTCAGGACCGAGGCTGACTACAACCATTGCTTTAAAACTTGATCCCCACCCTGCTCTGTTCACATTCAACTTCACGTGCAACCCCTCTAGAAGGGACTGACACCATATATGTGTGTATGTGTGTGTGTGTGTGTTTGATGTGTGTTGAGATAAGTAAAGAGAAACATTTCACGAACAAAGGAGGTGCCTGTCTGATGAGAGTGTTAAAGAAAATCCTTTCAGTTGAACTGATAGTGTTGCTGCTGTAATTGTCAAGAAGATGAAACACTGGAGGAAAGCTGACACAAACTAAAGGGACATTACACAAAAGAGAGATAAGCAGATCACAACAAACACAGGAGCAAATGAATGCAATCTGCTGATTCAGCACTTACTGACCAGGCAGTCAGTCACTTGTGCTGCAACACGACTCCCTTGATTCTCTCATGAATGTGTTTCTTGTTATTTCGGACCAGGGAGGAGTTCCCCTGAAACCTTCCCAGCTCACACTCTCTGTCTCAGCTCCCTCCTGCTTCCTCTCTGCTCCCCCCTTCACACACACACACACACACACAAACCTCACCTCACATGGGGCAACTGCAGGACTAACACAGGGTGTGTTAAAACTTCTTTGTGCAAGTGGTCCCTGTTAAAAGTTGCAGAAGTGTAAAGCTTACGCATCCGTGTTTGTGTTGCAATTTGAATTTGCGTTGCTGCTGTGCGGATTTGTCCTTTGCAGCTGGTACATGAGACCACATTTCTGCCTGTGGTGAGCAAATGTGAACCCCTGCATGTGAGTGCGTGTGTGGGTGTGCATGTGTGAGGGTGTGCATACATGTGTGTGCAGCAGATGTCTTGTGTACTGTTCTGCTCTCTGGACTGGCTGGTCTTTGTTGCTGTTCCCTCGTGCAGACGGGTCTAGCCACGTGCTTCTCTGTCTGCAAGGACAAGCCCCACCTCCGTCTGTATAATCTGTCAGCTGTCCCACCCTCGGCACTACCCACAGTCTGACAGTGTCCGCCTCCCTGCTGCATCACACTGTTTCACTCACGCATGCTTACCATGCTCTGTCTTTCTCTCTCTCTCTCACCCACACCTACACACTGTGCCACGAACAGGGCATGCAAATTCTCTCTGTTGATCCTGTGGGCTGGAATTTCCTCCCTGTAAAGCTCTCTTTTCCACTTTTCTTCCATAGTGACACAAGAGTCAGCCAATCTCAGAAACACTTAAATACAGGCAGTAGGAATTAAGTGAAGGGGAAATCAACAGTGTAAAGAATAGTGCTGTGTGAGGCCTATGTTAAGAAGTGAAGTAATGTGATTTTATCATGGAAAAATGTGCTAATCTTCCACTTGCCATTGTTTTCCATCTTTGGATTTTATAGTGGTTTGCTATTGAAATGGAATGAATACATGAAAAAGATGATTCTTAGCTTTAAACAGTTGAGTGTTTACAGTCTAAGTTGCACGTGAATCAGTCACACTCCCACGCTCTCCCTCTGACAAAAACACCCTCAGGGCCACAGCTCCCTGCTGCTTTGCATTAAGAATCAGTTGTGGGGCTGAGGTGACGTTAATAGGATACAAAGTGTACATGTTAAATCTTATCAGCTGAGACGGACGGAAAGAGTCAGTCACAGTTCATGTGTTTGTTTTCTGTCTTTTTTGTTGTTGCTGTACTTTTTGTGTAATGGCAGTAGAGATTCCAATTATGATTTTTGCCTGAATGAGGCTCCATTTCAATTGGAAAAAATCTTTGCAGATCATTATTGATCACAACTTTTCTGTTAACCGCATTTGTTTTGAACAAGGTTCAGACTTCACTGGACGGGCCCCTCTGTCTCTGCTGTGTCTCCTCCCTCTCTGACCTGCTTTAGGGGACAGGGAGCTCAGTGACAGACTCATCATCTGTTGCAGAGCTGCCGACTGACTCACACAGTACATGCAGGCACTTTGCAGGGCTTGCTAGCCTTTTTTTCATGCTAACAGATGGATGAATCACTGTCTATCATTTGCTCGCTGATAGCTTTCAATGATTTTACGGCGTCACAGACAAACTGTGCAGTAACATGCACAATGACACACTCATCAGAACAGACTGGGACATGCCTGACACATCCTAACACAAACTTTTGATTAGATTACAGTAGATTACTCTTCAATAATGAAGCTATACTAAAGAAATGAACAACACGTCAGTTTTCCTGTGTCATAGCTTTTTTGTCTTTTACCCACTTTATGTCTCTTTCTGATTCTGCTCTCTATATAAATCTGCGTTACAGATGCATTCGTTTACAGACTTTAGCATAAGCAGTGTATAACACATACAGAAAATGCACATACTCTGCCTCAGTTATTGACAGAAGACTATATACTGTATATATATTAAAAGGCCACATCAAATATACGTATCATACTCCATAAAATATCTGTCTGATTACCAACCAGCTGGTTGTTTCTCGACAGGTAGATCATTTTAGATCAAACTACTCGATTGGGTTCTACTTTCTTTGGTGGAAAGTAGTTCAAAATAAAACTGTTTATTATATAAACAAACAGATACCTATTTGTTGGCTGTGGACTATCCTGAGTGTTTGGGACAATAAGGCCCTGTGTGGAGTATCAACAGTTGTGTGGCTGAGCCATTTGTTTGTAAAACAAACTTTGAACCTCCTAAACTAATACAGTCCCGCCTGTGGTTTTGGGGGTGAAGGCAGAAATCTCAAGACTCCATTTTTTATTGTTGCATTGTTCTGCTGTTTGGGTAGATCTTTAAATATCACATATGTCTCTGTCCAGTAATCAGTATGACTTTTATGACAGAAATAAATCAATACAGCAGAAAGATTTATAACTGCAGTATGCAGTGCGTCCTCTTGGTGATCATCTTAACTGTACTGCAGTGATGTATCCATTTACAGTCGGACGCATCTTGCAGTTGTTGCAGTTTGCGTTGACTCGACTCTCTGCTCAAGTGACCTTGATGACCTCAGTCCACTCTCCATTCACAGATTCCTCGAAGCTGCAGCTAACTTTAGCACCGGGTAACTGATATCGCTCAAACTCTGTTTCCAACACAACACATGAGTTGATGCACATGCACACAAACACGGTAACATGTCTGTGATGTGTTGTGCTTTCAAAAACATACACAGACTGAGAGGGACATGCAGAAAACAAGTCAATAAGTGGATAAAAACAATCCTTACCAGGCAAATGACTCAACCCCTGCACATCCTCATATAGAGCAACGTCGCCCTCTAGAGGTTAATTGGCTTAGAGCACACCTGAACGTTTCCTCTCAAACTTTGTGGACAAATCATAAGACCTGTTGTTTTTAGTCATGTTAGTATGACATCATGTTCATGTGTCTTTTGTTCAATTGAAAATGTACAAAATCTGATTTGTACCTTATCGCTGATGTTTTGAAAAGTTCATGTTCATAACCATAAGCAAAGGTGATTTTTTTTGGGATGAACATTTTTTCTCTCCAAGAGGGAGGTGAGTCTCCTTAATGTGACAGATGTCTTTCAGCCACAAGCACACACATTCAGTTGTGACATATGACTTATGTATTACAATTATTTTTATAACACATGAGAACAGAAATCAGAAAAAAATAATGAGGAATTTCAAGAAGTAGTTGGTCAAAAACCATTGCCTCCTTTCATTCCCCTTTATTCAATGTTTACTAAAGCTTTACAGAGTTGGTTTTGTGAATATGTCAGAATGGGAGTAAAATAACTAACATGTGAATGAACAATCCTCAGGAGCAACCTGTACACTGTATAAAACTAGATAGTTAATGCCTTTATGTCATGTAGGGAAGCAGCTTGCTGATCATGAGGCCATTCAGCTACAGTTCATAAGGCTATTGTGATTTTTGAATATTACGGCTTTAAGAGCCCTTACAGCTGAGCCATCTGTTATGATACAATAAAAACAAAGGAGCCATGACCCTCACTTAAGCCTACTCTCCAAGCCTTTGTTTTTTGCCCTACACACACACATACTCACACGCATAAACAATCAAAAACACACACACAGCTGCATAAAGGCAGTCATAACTGTTTTGAATAATTGATTGCGAGTGAAATTGCGTGGCTCTAGGGTTTCCATGCTGTCATTGTCCCTGTTTCGGGTCGATGGGTGGCGAGGAAAACGTAAACGTCTCATGCGATGAGTTACAGTACTCATCTCTTATCGGCATTAACATGTGCGCGTGCACACACACATTAACACACACACTATCATAGAGGCAATGTGTGTGCTTGGGTTAGCTGCATCCTTTAAAGATGCAGCATGAGGGACACAACTGAAAGCCTGCAACCTCATTTCCCACTCCCATGTCCACTGGATGCTGGGGCGACTGTAGCAGGAGACACAGGACCATGAGGGGAAGATGCCTCGAGACAGTCTGATCACCTCTGAGGATGACAGTAAGATCATGACCAATTTCATTACATTACAGGACAGAGAACAGACATGATTTTCATATTCTCATGCCCAGACTGCTGTTCTAGTTTCCACATTTTTAGATTGTAGGACCCTGATTAACAGAGGTCATTCCATCTTTGTTTATCTCAGTGAAACTCTGCATAACCTGCTATGTATTAAACATAACTTATAAAATGCAAGTCCCATTAATCTCATACTTTGAGGTTGTTTATGTCACAAGTGTTGTGATAAGATATTTTTGGATAATATTTTTAGAGTTTAATAGACCCTTATAAATAAAAGATACAAAACAAAATAGCACCGCTACTGTATTCACAATTAATTTCTTAGTCACCACCACAAACAAATATTTATACACTGCTGTCCTCCATCCCACTTTTTCTGTTGCATGTTTGGGTGCTGGCCTCTGGCCCTGGGCTGTCTCCCTTGTCCTTGTGGGCTTAGACAACCCGTCTCCCTTCATTAGACCATTGTTTGTCTCTTTTGTGCCCCTCCACTGCACATGGCCATAATGACCCATGTGCTGGCCACTCCGGTTACACTTAGGACACACATCAAAGGGCTGACTACATAAATATCTGTTCAGTCTGTCAGTGGACCTTTTTGTTGTCCTCTTTATCCCCCTTAATGCAGGACAATGGTGCCAGGTACACAATAAGGTAGGCTGAGCTCAGCCAGTGAAAGGGGGGTCACGATTTTATTGAGGACATATTAAAGGGACTGGATTTATGAAGTTGAGGTCATCAGGGCAAGCAGGGGTTGGTCATGGTAGAAATCTTCTGATTAAAAATGCTGATAGCATAAACATTAAGTATAAACTGTTTTTGGAAGGCACGGGGTCCAAAGTCAAACAGGATGAAAAAACAGAAAATGAAAACCTGTTCAACTTTCTATCGAAACACTTTTTCAGATTTTAAATTCTTACATCTACTCCACAGTTGACATTGGCCTGGAGTTTGCAGGTGAGTCTTTGGCATCATTGCCTTTATCAGTTCTGAATTTCTGCTTTACATTGTTTCCTCTATCTTTTAATACCATCTTTATCTTGCGTGTGTGTTTTTACTGGAAAGTAAGAAATAATTATGTCAAACGCTATAACAGGTGAGATGATAGCTGAGCGTTTAAGAATAATCTGGGCAGCATTTTAATGCTTATTCTGCCAATACATAAACACTAAATTTACATTTTTTTACAGGTGATGAGGATGAGGTCCCCACTTTTCAAGAGGAACCCAAGAGGAGAAGACAGAAAGGAAAGAGACGGG
Source organism: Trinectes maculatus (assembly GCA_016785345.1). NCBI lineage: Eukaryota > Metazoa > Chordata > Actinopteri > Pleuronectiformes > Achiridae > Trinectes > Trinectes maculatus. The sequence goes on along the minus strand of JAFBJQ010001592.1, from coordinate 68,096 downwards.
ATGGTGATGGAGAGAGGAAGAAGAGGAGAAATGAGAGAAGGAGAGGTGCATCTAAAGGAGCAGGGGAAGGGGGGGAGGAGATGCAGGCGAGGCGTGAGAAAAGAGAACGGGGGCAAAAAAAGAGGGTAAAGAACGACAAAGAAACAGCGGAGAGAACAAGTGATGATGACGGGCAGGCCAAAACCAAAAGCATGAAAATGAGAAAGAATAGCAAAAATGAAAAAAATAAGAAAACAAGGGAGGAGGAGGAGAAGGGGAAGGAAGAAGCTGAAGAAAGAAATGCCAAGAGAAAAAAGAAACCTGGCAGTGCCAACAAAGAAGAGAAAGAAGAAGAGGGTCATGAAAGCAAACACACAGAAAAGGAGCAAACACGGGAAGTGAAGAAGAAAAAGACCAAGAAAGTACCGGTAGATGAGAAAAGGTGTAGTATTATCTCCCAAAGTCAATTTATCTCTGCCTTTTATCATCCTGTGCAAAGCCAACAGGTGTAAATGCACCGCTCTTCTATGCCTCAGCTCAGAGCAGGACACGAGTGAGGAAGCCAATGAAGAAGACAAGGAGGAGGGTGTTCAGGAGGAGGAGGTGAGACCAGAGTGTCTGTCACCTGAAGAGCTGGAGAAGCTGAAGGAAGCAGTGGACGACAGGAAGAAACTGATCCAAGGCCTGCGGGGGAAACCCTGGCCAATGAAAAAGAAGCTTGTCACTTTACGGTGCTTTATTTTTTTTCATGATCTGGACTCCGTGTCCCGCTGCAGTTCAAAGTGTCACTGTCATCATATTAATCAAATACCTGCCCCCCCTTACAGGGAGTCCCAGGAGTTTGTGGAGAAATATGAGGGAGCACTGGGGAAAGGGAAGGGAAGGAAGCTGTATGCTTACAAAGTCATGATGACCAAGGCAAGGATTTGCTGATCATTTCTTTTTATATCAATTAATTATATCATTTAAATGACTAAAATATGTGATGCCACTTTTTCCTCATCATTTCTTCTTAGAAATGGATGAAGTTCCAGCGGGACTTTGAAAACTTTAAAACTGCCTGCATACCATGGGAAATGAAAATAAAGGAAATTGAAAGTGGGTTTGTCTCTCTCTATATAAAAGATGTATTCATATAATTTCACAGATTCTCATATTAGCATGATGAACATCCTCATATTTATTCGCTCTGCCTCTCAGGTCATTTTGGCTCCTCGGTTGCCTCTTACTTTATCTTCCTGAGGTGGATGTATGGCATCAACATGATTTTGTTTGGTCTGACCTTTGGCCTAGTTATGATGCCGGAGGTATGGTGCCATTTTTCATCATAATTTCCTCATTTATAGGTTTGTTGGGTTTTTTTTGCATTGTTTGTTTTTTTCCCTAACAACCTTCTGCTTTACTGCCTATTCTGATTACTGCTACTACATCTTCTGACCTCTTTTGATCCTGGGTCTTTACTCTTCTGCATTTTTATGGGTTCCAATAAACAACAAATGGATTGCTTAATCTTCTTGCTGAGAAAACTTTGCATGATTTTCTTTAATCGTATTTGTATTTCTGTTTACTATTATTATAATTATAATTATCATTATCATTATGACAGGCATTAATGGGAAAGCCTTATGGCAGCGTCCCACGAAAAACTGTCCCCAGGGCTGAGGAGGCCAGTGCCATGGACTTTGCTGTTTTGTGGGACTGTGGGGTAGGTTGTGAAACATTGTACTTACCTAATGAATTTAGTATAAAGATACTGTATATTATAGCACAACTACAATAGAATCATTCAAATATAAGAATATAGTAACTACATGTTGAATCCACAGGGTTACGCACAGTATTCAGTCCTTTTCTATGGATACTACAACAACCAGCGTGCCATTGGCTGGCTCAAGTTCAGGATGCCTCTGTCATACTTCTTGGTTGGTGTGGGAACAGTGGCCTATAGTTATATGGTGGTCATAAGAACGTGAGTTTATTATGATGTTAGAAAAACCGACCTGTTTGAGGCTCAATGTGCCACTGAGTCTGAGTCTGTGATTATTTCTGACTTCAGGATGGCTCGTAATGCAAACGAGTCAGGGGTCGGAGATGATAACAGCTTCAATTTCAGCTGGAAGATGTTCACTAGTTGGGACTACCTGATAGGAAACCCTGAAACAGCAGACAATAAGTTTGCCTCCATCACCACTAATTTTAAGGTCAGTGCAGCGGATGTTCCAGTACAGTGAGTGGTGTTACTTACAGTCAATGATCTCCATCCTGTATGTGCTTTCTCTTACCTCTCCAGGAGGCGATCTTAGAGGAGCAAGAGAACCGAAAGGATGACAACATCCATCTGACCCGTTTTCTGCGGGTGTTAGCCAACTTCCTGGTCTTGTGCTGCTTAGCAGGAAGTGGATACCTCATCTACTTTGTAGTGCGTCGCTCTCAGAAGTTTGCCCTAGATGGCTTGGACAATCACACCTGGTGGGAAAGGAACGAGGTAGAAATGAAAGAGTGGTGCGATAAAGAATCAAAGACATTGTCAATATATGAGTAGGAGAACATTATATACAATGTAAATCTGTTCAGTGTCTGTTTTCAAAGAGGGACACAATGCAAAGTATTGATAGATATATCTAAGCCATGTACACCAACTACACCTTGCTAAAACGTTGTAGAATGATAGACCATAAATAGTAGAAATCAGTTATACTGTGCATACTGTGTTGTCTTTTAGCAGTCTGACATGTGGCTTACCCATGTGTTCCTCAGGTAAACATGGTCATGTCATTACTGGGGATGTTCTGCCCCATGCTGTTTGACGTCATCAGCACCCTGGAGAACTACCACCCTCGTGTTGCCCTGCAGTGGCAGCTGGGTCGCATCTTTGCCCTCTTCTTGGGAAATCTCTACACCTTCATCATTGCACTCATGGATGAGATCAACCTCAAAGTGAGCATGGATGCGTACAGTCGTGTAAGTGCTATTGTAACCTTGTCACCTTGTGGTCAACACAAAGCATGCATGTGTATGTCCGTCCCAGCGGGAGGAGGAGAAGATTGTAAAGTATAATATAACCATGTGGGAAGCCAGCCTTTACAACGGCACACAGTCAGAAAACAGTACTGCTCCCCCCGTCACAATCAACCCTGCTGATGTGCCCAGAGGGCCCTGCTGGGAGACCATGGTGGGACAGGTCAGTGTGCATGTGCATTTGTATGCGATGTAACTCTGAGGCAACTGTTGTTGCAGCATTGAGTGATGATACTCAATGTGACTGTTTAATCCTATGAATACAAACCACAAAAATGACACAAAAAGTCTGTTTCCATTTCCAAAATTGTTAGGATTTTTTTTTTTATCTTTCAACGTTATATAACTTTACAATCAAACAGATGCACTGATAGAAATGGTTCATCATATGCAGGAGTTTGTCCGGCTGATCATATCTGATACCATGACGACCTACATCACGCTGCTGATTGGTGATTTCCTAAGAGCTGTGCTCGTTCGTTTTCTGAACTACTGCTGGTGCTGGGACCTGGAGGCCGGATTTGTGAGTCCTCTCCTCTGACTGATGACTGTGCCAGTTATAATTCAGCTGAGCAGCATAATGTATTTGTGCACCGTCTTCTAGAGGTGAATTGAAATACTGGCTGCAAAACAGTGAGTCACAGCAGAGTTATTTTTGTCTCTTTTGTGATGTGAAAGCCATCATACTCTGAGTTTGATGTCAGTGGAAACGTCCTTGGCCTGATCTTCAATCAGGGAATGATATGGTGAGACAATAACTCCAGTGTGATTTAGATTAAACACATCACATTACAGCATCACACTAATGGAAGATTAAACTGTGTTAAAGAAGTCCACCTTGTCCTGCACTCATTATTTTGACCATGTCCTTCAGGATGGGTGCTTTCTATGCCCCTTGCCTACCTGCCCTGAATGTCCTCAGGCTCCATGTGTCCATGTACCTGCAGTGCTGGGCTGTGATGTGCTGCAACGTGCCGCAGGAACGAGTCTTCAAGGCCTCTGGCTCCAACAACTTTTACATGGCCATGTTGCTGGTCATCCTTTTCCTGTCCACTCTGCCTGCCATTTACACCATCGTCACCGTTCCTCCCTCCTTTGACTGTGGACCCTTCAGGTAATGGATCTTGTTTGAGGGTCCTGGCTTTTACGGTTTGTTAAAGTCATTCTCTTGTCATTCTTTTAGTGGGAAAAAACGTATGTTTGATGTGATCCATGAGACGCTGGAGTCAGACTTCCCTGCCTGGTTTGGTAAAGTGTTCAGCTATGCGTCTAACCCTGGACTGGTGCTACCCTTCATACTGCTTATGGTGTGAGTCAGCAGACACTCAGCAGCAGATTTCATCAACATACAATATATATTTTGAAATAATTGTTCATGTGGTGATTATTTTTTAAAATAATGACCAGATTATTTAATGATAAATGATACATAATATGATGATAATGTTAATATTATTTTATGTTTCAGATTAGCAATTTATTACTTGCAGTCCACATCCAAAAGCTACAAAGAAGCTAATGTGGAACTGAAGAAAAAACTGCAGACGGTAAACAGAAAAAATGCTTTTCCCTCATTATCACTGGTACTTTTTATGTGCTTTTGAAAACACTGGAATAGATAAAGTTCACAGAGGTGAACAAAGTAAGCAAAGGCAAGACATTCCGAAAGAATCATACTTTGTATTTGCTCTTTTTCCACAATTCTCAGCTGTATTAGTGTCATTACACCAGCAGAGAGCAGCAGAGTAACAGTTCAAATGTGCCCAAAAGCCAGAGTTTGTCTTTTAACATTGAGCATGTTATATAAATAAATAATGTCAATGTCTTTGAGCCTCATTCCAAATTTCTAACTCCACAATAACCTGTCTCACTTTGAAGCAAAATGAGGAAAACAAGAAGAAGAACAAACGAGCAGCACAGAAGGCACAGATGGATCTGGAGGAGGCCAGAAAATCAGCATCGCAGACTGCAGAGAGTGAGACTTTCAGATTCAAGCAATGAAAAAGGACTTTTATCACAGGATAAAGAGACTGACCCTGGGTCATCAGTCATAATTTCTAGATAATATTCTTCCTTTAGGCCTGAAGCTGATGTGATTGTTGGAAAATTCAAAACTATAATTAAGCAAATCAATTAATAATATACCAATATATAAATAAATAAATAAATTAGTCTCTTTATCTTTCAATATTCACATTAAGTCCTTCATTATCTATGCACTTCTAACTTACCTGCACTAAATAAACTACCTGTGGCCAGGTATCCAGTTGAAACACTAGCATTATAACTGCAAGTGTTTTCTGGTAAACCACTGCTTTCCAGTAACAGTAACTGAACTGAACTAATATTAATGTTCTTTATTTGCTACCTTCTCTTTGAGCAGATGGGGAGGAGGAAAACCCTGGCACTCACCAGAGTTATAGTAAGAATGGTCACAGCCCTCCTTGTCCTGTTGAAAACCAAGAACGCCAACCTCTGGCCACCAGAGCCCCTGTCCCCAGGCCCTATCACCACGGCAACCACAGGACTCCAGGGTACCTGCCTGGTATCGCTCTGCAAAGTGAACCCAGGATGTACAGGGTGTCGAGTCTGCAGCGACACTGAGGAGTGAAAAACAGCATATTAGTAAATGAGACTGAATACAAAGCACTTTACTGAGAACAGGCGTTGTAACCATTTCCAACTACAGTAGCAGTTATTGCCCTTTTTGATTTTATAAAATCTGTTGTTTTGATTTGAATTGTGAGTAAGCTGACATTCGTCCTCTACAACATAAATAAACTGGAGTCTTAATGTTACGATGGCTACTAACAGATATGCAGAGGTCAGATGAGAGGGCATAACGTGATCTGATCTTTCATCTCATCACTCCATCACTGCTTTTCAGACTGTAAAAGGTTACAGCAATATCTTTGTTTGATTTCATTTATTTATTATAAATAAATCCAATACATTATTTTTTTTGTCTTACAATATTAATGGTTTCACTTTGGTTCAAATTTCACTAAAAGTTATAGTCAAATTTATAACTGTTCAAAGTGTAACTGTTTAAAACCATAGTGACAGATGCTGAGAACAGCTGTCCCTAAATCTATTATGGGTAACTGACAAAGCGTTCAACTAATTATTGTGGGACATGGACCATTTAACCTAGTAGCTGGGCTTTAATGGGTGAATCCCTCATCTCTGACTGGACGTACGCAGACAAACCAATCAGTTCAGTTTCAGCTGTGTCATATAGATATAACTCACTAAGTGAGATGCAAACACACGTCCAGTTTCAGATGAATCCTTTTACAACATTTTTAAAATTCTATTCTGTGCAAGGCACTCTGACGTGATAGGTCAGCGTAAATGCATTCATTATGGCTCAGCTTGACTCATCAGTCAAGCTGGTGCTCTCTCATTAGTTAAATTTATTAACCTCAAAGCCTATACAATACATAGTCAATGAAAGTCGTGTCCTGTACATATTTAATGGAAATCTAAGATCAACGCAATGTAAGCTTTACCATTGAGGAATTAGCATTGTGTTCAATCATTTATAACACCAGGTCAGTAAGCCCACAATGCAACTGACATTAAATCACAGTGTCAATCAAATCCACTTCTATTGATGCTCATGATCCTCCTGGTAGGGAAGCATTAAGTATTCATTCTGTGGTTATTTGAGATCCAGAGGAAGAAGTCAATCCGGATGCTTTATTCTTGAATGACTTTATTCTACAATGAACCAAGGGTTGTCCATCACATTATTTAATCAAGACGCTGATCGGGAGACAGGTAAACCGTCTGCCTTAGTGTACTGGAAAGTATCCTGGAGACTGTCTGGCTCTCTCTCATACTTCCAGGTAACACAAATACCTGATGCACGCCGTTTCACCTTCTACTGGAGTTGTTTTTTTGGCTCGGTCCCAGTCTCCCTCCATGCAGCTACAATGTGGCGGAAAGCTGAGCCCTGAAAGGAAACTCATTGCCGGATATCTCAATGTCCACTGTACCGCAATGGCCATCTCTTATTCCCCTGTACTGAAGGGAGCAGTAAGACGCTGCAGTGCTACAGGCACTGATTTGACTGTTCTCATAGTGTCTACTGTTGTCAAGCGGTGGAAAGTAAGACCCTTTTTAGTTAATGAACATTAAGAGTAAATACATCTGGGCCTTCTCCAGGCAGGAGCACAGTGCAGTGCAGTGCATGATGGAGGAGATAAGAGCGGCTGTATACAGCAATGAGGAGAAGCAGCTAAATGAGACGGGCATGGCGAGCCTTAGGTTGTCTTCCACCCAGCATTCATATAACCCTGGAAGAGGTGCATAGCAACCTCAGTGTCTCCTGTTTCCTCCTGCATTATTCAGGAGGGTCAGATCTGACATTTGACCATAACCACAATTCAGGATGCACTGTTCATTCCTCAGATCTTACTATTCTTCATGTGTTTTTAAATCTGTGTTTAAAAAAAACGACAAGCACTATCTGGTCAAATAAAAGCGGTTTAAATATTTTTAGTACAATGTTTTCAGCTGCACAACAGCAATACAATTTTAAAGTTACCCCAGTAAATGGACTTACTCACCCCAGGAGCCTCATAAGTTACACTGAGATTTGCAGTTTTCTTTATACAAACAGAACAATGATAGTGGATTTTGCTCCGTGTCACATAAAGAGGAATTTCTTCCTGGACATTACGAAGGAGGAGGGAGGAACGACCACTATCACACATACACACATACAGAAATAACAACTTTCTGATTTATACTTGAGATGAGGAGCTTTATTTCAAATTACTTTTTCACTAGAGTAAAGTAAGCGAAACACTGTGTGCAGTATTTAAATAAACCGACTTGTTTCACTTGTCACTATGGTTTACTTAAGCTTCCATCCAACTTTAATGAGACCTGACCTTTATGTCTACATTTGCTCTGGTGTCTCCTTTCTGGGTCACAGTTGAGTAATCACACATGTCCAGCCATTATTTTTTGCTGTCAAAGTGGCTTCCTTGTAAAAAACAAACACATTATCTGATGATAATAAAGTTTGAATCTGAATTAAAAATGAGATTAAAGCACGTGCAATGCATATGTCAAATATCAATTAACATTTTGATTGACAGGTCCATTGTCTGACGTTCCTCTGGGCTCCTGATGATAATCTAATGGAGTGCGTGTCTTTCACTGTTGTCAAGGAGCCTGGGCTTTGAACAGCCATACAGACATGTGTATGTGTGTGTGTGTTTGTGTGTGTGTGCGTGTGTGTGTAGGTGTGTGTGTGTGTGTTGTCTTTTTGAAAGGATACCCTCACAGGTGTATCAGCTGCTTTCACTCAGTGACTCATGGATGAACAGGAGGCAGAGTGTGAAGTGAATAGAGGAGAATAAGAAGGAAAGACGCGGAAAGATGCCTCCGAAGAGAAAGAACAATGCTGCACTTAAGGTTGAAGAAGGTGAGAGGATTGAAAAAGAATTTATTCTCTCACAGTCTATTCTTGGCATTAAATATTTGCATTCTTTTAAACTGATAATGACCCAGAAAATATCTTTTTGAAAGCTGCGTAGCTATTTGAGCTTTATCATCTGAATATCCATTTGTGTGTTTTTGTGCATTGTCCATTTCCAGTTGGGATGGAGGTTGATGCTGAGTTTGACAGTGGAAGTGAAGGTAAGGTTACTGAAACATTTTCCTGCGGCTTTTTAGTTTTTGTCTTTGTCATAATCTAGGGAAGATGCATTGTGTTGTCAGCAGATTAAAGTTTCAGCTGTTAAAGTGCAGGCATGTGTTGTTTCAGATGAGGCGAGGAAGAGAAGTAAAAACAGAAGAGCTAAGCCCCAGCGCAGAGCCAAACGGGTCAGTGACGATGAGGAGGACGAGGAGGACGAGGAGGAGGCGCCGCGTAAAAGAGGACGAAAAAAGAAGGCCAGGTCTGGCGACAGCGACGAGGATGAGGAGGAAGACAACCGGAGCGTGAAGAGAAAAGGATCGAAAGCCTCCAGGAGGAAGGCCGCTAAGGAGGAGAGCGATGAAGAAAGTGAAGACGACAGAGGCAAGAAGAAGAGAGGAGGGAGAGCGGCGTCCAAGAGGGAGAAGGAAGAGCGGAATAAGGAGAGGAGGGGAAGTGTTAAAAAAAAAGATGGGAAGGACAAAGATGTGGAGAAGGGCAAGAAAAACAAGAACAGGTGTAGTATTCTCTGAGAGCTGTCTCTCTCGCTCACCTGCACGCTCCACACACCTGCACGGGCTTTGTCCATGCAGCCACCGGGCAGACTCTGCTGATGTGACATTATTATATGTGCCATTTATTAAGGGATATGAAATACTGCATATTACATCAGTGCTATTGTTACAAAGAATATAGAGGTGTTTCCCCAAATATATGACTTTTTCATTATGTGCGTTTGATTTTTTTCACCTGTTTGTGAGCGTGGCTCTATTGGCTGTGTTTGTCTTTACATTTGGTTTGAAAATGTGTGATACTAAGTCATTATTTTTTTAACATACTGTGACCAGTTGTTGATACATAAGACAGTAAACATACTGCATCTTTATAAGTTCCCTCTGTTGGGTGATATTGTTCTTCACACACAGACAACTGACGTTGTCGGATTTACAAATGGCTGCTGAGGTCTAATGTGTAGCCCCCCTGTCAAAGCCCTGGCGCGTGACGGCTCTCTCCCCCTCAGCAGCTCCTCTTCCTCCTCTGGCTCTGATGAAGACTCCCTCTCCGAGGGAGAGATGGCGGCCTTGAAGGAGCAGGTAGAGGAGAAGAAGAAACTGATTGCTACATTACGGAACAAGCCCTGGCGCATGAAGAGGAGACTCGTGTTGCTCAAGTAAAAAAAAAATACACAATGTTGTCCAACTTTTACACACGCGCTTCATCATTGCTGTAAACTCTGGTTGTTGTTGTTTTTTATTTTGGTATTTGTTTGGTTTGTTTTGTTTTTTTAAGCTTTCCTCACCCTTTGCCTACCATCACTTATGTCATGTACATGTGATGTTGACCATGCACTATTAAAGCACATTGATTGCTTTAGTTTGTTTGATACTTGAATCAGTGGTCTATAAAGTGTAGAAATGATTTACACAGAGATCAGAGCACTTTCCAGTGACTGTCCTGTTTTTTTAATATTACAACTTAAGGCTCTCGTCATGTCAGTAAACTGGAAACTGAGCTCTGATGGTGGTTTGGCAAATGAATCCTGTTCTCTCAGATCAGATCAACCACAGATCTCACTCATGGGGAAAAAGAGACAGTCTTTTAAACCCAGAGAAGCCTGAAAGTGATTAGATCCAGGAAACCACTGGTTCACTGCCATTTAACGTTTTGTTCAGTTATTTGTATTCATAATGAGAGCTGTTTATCAAAGTCAGGAGAACACAGTCAGGATGATACTAGGGAGCCGTTCAGCCTGCGTGACATCGTTGGATTGTCCACACTGCTGGATGTGCATTAGTGTATTTGCATGTGCGTGTGTATGTAAGGCAAGTGGTGTCTTCCTCTAAACATCAGTGTAAGCAATGCTCTGGGAAGGCAACACGATAGGTGAGGTGGATTATTTTGGGTTTCATGAGCTTGACACTGTTTAACGCATGTTGAGGCTCACTGGCTTCCATGCCAAGTGTAAGTTGCATTATATCATCAATCAGTAAGTTAATCCACACCTTTTGACACCCAGGTTACCGCTAACTAACACGTTCATTGGTTCGACAGGTCATAGTTGTCTGTGTTGTCTCTGATTGGTCACACAGGGAGGCCCAGGGGTTTGTCGAAGAGTTTGAAGGAGCTCTTGGGAAAGGAAGAGGCAGGAAGCTCTATGCATTCAAAGTCATGATGACAAAGGTAAACAGTGTCATTGTCACAGTCACAAAAACGAAACCTGTATGTATTTACAATTCGGATGATACTGTTGAAATGACTATTCAAATGTGTGTGTGTGTGTGTGTGTGTGTGTGTGTTTTGCAGAAATTCATTAAGTTTAAACGTGACTTTGAGAACTTTAAAACGGCCTGCATACCCTGGGAGAGGAAGATAAAGGAAGTAGAAAGTTGGTACCATTACAAGCTAATCTGAACAATCATCTCTGATCTAATGGTTTCTAATTCGCTGTCACAAGTTCTTGCGTTTCTCTGTCACAGGTCACTTTGGGTCATCAGTGGCATCCTACTTTATTTTTCTGAGGTGGATGTATGGCCTGAACTTGGTTCTTTTTGGGTTCATGTTTGGCCTGGTGGTGCTGCCTGAGGTACAACCTTTCATGTGACATGTGAGCAGGTGATAGCTGATGTGGCAGACATTGTACATATTTTTTGCATCTCTCTTTTTTTTAAACTCTGTCTCTCTGGTTTGTGTTTAGATCCTGATGGGTCTCCCTTATGGTTCCATTCCCAGGAAAACCGTGCCCCGGGCTGAGCAGCCCACAGCCATGGACTTCTCTGTGCTCTTTGACTTCCGAGTGAGGATCTTGGCTCGATGTACTGTTATTTTTTCCCCTCTGAAACAACATGAGAGAAATGATGAAGGGGTTTTACAGTGGGCCACTAAAACAAATCTATTCAATAGAAAAGACACAGTATGTTCTAAATTTGTTTATGTCTTTTATCTGTAACTTACCCCAACCTGTAACCCTAGTCCTAACCCCAACCCCTAACAGCAGCATTTCTATAGGAATGGCAACTGCTCCACATTGTATGCCCATTGGGTTTTGTCAGTCTTATGGCAGCAAAACATTCAGATTTGTGGGTTTGAGTAAAATCTTTTGACCGAACTTTCTATTAGTTTTGTTTAAAGAAGCTGTTTTGTGATATGTATTTATAATAACGGTCATTTCCTTGTTTACCTTGTTGGCAGGGATACTGCAAATACTCCTTTTTGTTCTATGGATTCTACAACAACGACCGCACAATTGGACTGCTGCAGTTCAGACTCCCCCTGTCATACCTGCTTGTTGGTGTTGGCATCTTTGGATATAGCCTGATGGTTGTCATTAGAACGTAGGCAAGATGCATGTTTGGATGTACAGATGTACGGTACATAAAACGGTGCAAAGAGGGGGTTAGATGGCTGTGTGTATATGTGTGTGTGTGTGTGTGTGTTTGCAGAATGGCCCGTAACTCAAATGAAGGAGGGGACGGGGCAGAGGAGGGAGCGTTCACCTTCAGCTGGAAGATGTTTACCAGCTGGGACTATCTGATTGGAAATCCTGAGACTGCAGACAATAAGTACGCCTCCATTACCACCAGCTTCAAGGTTAGCAGGTGTACAGTAATAAAGTACAGTTAACAATGCCACTTCTCTTACAGGCTTTGCGGTATAACATTTTGAACCATACAAGGGCCAGCATGGTTCATTAAAACTGTTTAATTTATTTCTAGGAATCCATTGTGGATGAACAGGAGAACCAAAAAGACGAAAACATCCATTTGCGACGGTTCCTCAGGGTTCTGGCAAACTTTATGATCCTGTGCTGCCTCGGGGGCAGCGGATACCTCATCTACTTCGTGGTGAAACGTTCTCAGGAGTTTGCTGAGATGGAGGAAAACGAGCTCTCGTGGTTTGAAAAGAATGAGGCAGGTTGACACTCATCATCAACGTGATTTTTTTTTTTTTTGCTTGGGCAGGCATTAAGGCGTAATTGTCATTGTATCCCCCCTCTCACTCAAACAGGTGGAGTTTGTGATGTCTCTGCTCGGGCTGGTGTGTCCTCCTCTGTTTGAAACCATCGCAGAACTGGAAGATTATCATCCTCGCATTGCCCTTAAGTGGCAGCTGGGTCGAATCTTTGCCCTGTTCCTGGGAAACCTGTACACCTTCCTCTTTGCTTTGTTTGATGAAGTTACTGCCAAGGTATGACCCTACGCATGTATAGATGTAGATGCTATCTCAATTGGTAAGACTCACCGGACCATCATCTTGTTTGCTTTGGCATTTCTGACTTACGCTTAAAACACTGTATTAACCCTCAGTTAAACTGAATATGTTTATAAGCAGGAGACGCTGTTTTATCAGATGAATAATAAAGTTATCAGAATTATCATTCAGAAAATTATAAAATGTATGTAAAGTCTGCCACTTAAATGAGGTTTGACTTGAATTACCTGGACTATTCTTTTATGGATTTCATATATAGCTGGAGAGAGAGAAGTCCATCAAGAACGAAACTGAATGGCATTTGAATCAGTACTATGCCAACTACAGCTTCCACTTCAACACAACAGACGTGCCCCCTCCTGACGTGAACCCGGCCGACGTCGTCAGAGGACCCTGCTGGGAGACGGGAGTGGGGATAGTAAGTCATGGCATCATACCGGTTACTGCTGATTAAAAAGAGATTCTTAACTTTAAAGTTATTTGCTTAAAGTTATTTCTTTTGCTAAAGTCCTGGCTTCTTTTTGTGCAGGAATTTGTGAAGCTCATTGTGTCAGACATGCAAGTGACCTATTTGACCATCCTGATTGGTGACTTTGTGCGAGCTGTTGCTGTCCGATTCCTCAACTACTGCTGGTGCTGGGACCTGGAGGCTGGATTTGTGAGTACTTGCAGTGGGTTGCATCATCGCCATTAACCATGTTTGCGTTTTTAATTTGATTTGGTGAACGAATCAACATTTTATTTGTATTAAAAAAAGAATATCTTAAAAATTTTGATGACCTGTACTTTAGACCTCCCCTTCAGGAAAATGAAACATGACAATTGTGTGTCTTATCTGCCGTTATGCAGATGAATGTGAAGTTTGTGTATTGGCCTATGTCTTTGTTGCACACTTACTATATCGTAACACTGTGTGAGTGCAGCACAGTTTGAATTGGAGTCAAGTAAACCTGATACTATACAATGACATCTGGGACGAGAGGGGATCCTTAACATTGAGTGAAAAGTGACACCACAACAACACCTTAATTACAGTGTGAGAGAGAATTACAGAAGTCAGACAGTGCAAAGTGCATCAGCCGGAATTTTCTTTCGTGCTAAAATAAAAACAATTTGTTTGTTCAGCCTTCATATGGAGAGTTTGACATCAGCGGAAATGTGCTTGGACTTATCTTCAATCAAGGAATGATATGGTAAATAATTCTGCATGGTTTATTTCATTTTCTGTCTTGTTCTTATAAAACCAATATTGTTCAGCTGGAATAATAACAGGCTAATGAGATTTCCACTAATGAAAAACAGCTCCAGTTACATGTTTGTTATTAACTGTCTCCACCATGCTAATGACTAATTAAAGAGTGTAGAATACATGCCTTTTCAAGTTATATATGTTTTGGTTTGCCTGTTGATAATAAGCCAAACCTTTGCAAAACTAAGTCAGATTAATTATATTCAATTAATAATTTTAGATTCAATAGATGTAAATTATGATTCACTGAATATCAGCTGAATGATCCTGTACTCTTGAAGTGATGTTGAGCATTTGTTTTCTTTAGGATGGGGGCGTTTTATGCTCCAGGTCTGGTGGGTCTGAATGTTTTGCGTCTCCTAGTTTCGATGTACTACCAGTCCTGGGCAGTGATGGCCTGTAACGTTCCTCATGAGCGAGTTTTCAAGGCCTCGCGATCCAACAACTTCTACATGGGCCTGCTGCTGCTCGTGCTGTTTCTAAGCCTACTTCCTGTCGTCTACACCATCATGACCTTGTCCCCTTCCTTCGACTGTGGGCCGTTCAGGTCAGACTGAATTGATAGACTACATTACAATGAAATATGAATGATTGTCCCAAAATTTAGGATTCACTTGAATATTACACATTACATATTACAGTGGTCAAGAGAAGATGTATGATGTGGTCATGGAGACTATAGAGCAGGATCTACCTTCCTTCATTGGGAACATTTTTACATATGCCACCAATCCTGGACTCATCATGCCTGCTGTCCTCCTCATGGTGTACGTAGCATCTGATATTCAAGTTAAATGTTGATTGATGTCATAAACCCTGCCAACAAACCTGTGGTCTGAACTGTAGTGGATTTCAGTTGTATGATGTTATACCACAGGTTGGCCATCTATTACCTGAATGCAGTGTCAAAAGGATACCAACAAGCAAACCTGGACCTTAAGAGGAAGATGCAAATGGTCAGTATGAGCGTCTTGTGTTTGAACTCTGTTTGATTCATGTTAACATCTGGTTTATTGGTGGACACTTTAGGCTCGAGATGAGGAGAAGAACCGCAGGAACAATAAAGACAGCACTAATCAAGTGATGAAAGATTTGGAGGATTTGCTGCCAAACAAGTCTCTCATACCACCTCCCACGGAGGAAGAAGATCCCCCACCTGGTATTCTCCTGCACTTTCATATCCCTTCATTAGACCCTCTAACAGTCAAATAACACGTGAAAGTCCTCATCACACTTTGCTATCCATCTTTCTTCTCAGATGTCGTAACTGAGAAGGGAAGCAAGTCTCCCAGAACAAGGCCTGGCACAGCTGGGAAAGGGGTTAATCTGCAAAAGGACGTGTCTCTAGCTGCCCCAAACCCCAGAGGCCCAGTGACCCGCGCCCCAGGGCCAAGAGAGAGAAACGCCAGGGGGCCTCAACCTGGGCCAGGTAGAGGAAGAGGTCGTGGTGGGCCTCCCAGGAACTAAGTAATGGACCCAGATAAAAACAAGATGATAAGGAGGCTTTTACCACTGGAATAATTATACACAGGGGGTCCTCGAATTACGACGGTCGCGAGTTACGTCGTTTTTGTGGTTACGACACATCTCCTGTGAACTTCCTTGTTTCGGCTTAAGCGGTTTGCCCTGTAAACACGTACAGACTTCGCACGGGAACTAGTTGGTGAGTGCTCTCTCTGTCTCTCAGCGTGCCTGCCGGCTCTCCAGCACCTCCACAGCACAGCTAGGCTACTCTGCCTTGTGTTTACTTATGTGAAATGGACGCTGGGAGGGAGGGGCAGCGGCAGCCGATAAGGAGATGCACACGGACACAGATGCGTTCGGGATCGTGGCAATACCGTAGGTTTATTCACAACACAGGGTCTACACGGTTGATATCAGAAATCTAAAGGAAATGTTTATTACACTCGCGATATCAACCCCTACAGTGACAAAAGGCAATTCACCATAGTAAACTCTTATTGTAGGGTGGTGTTATAGCGACATCTAGTGGCATATGTAAATAGTTTGTAAAATGTCTTTTGTCTATTCTTTGTAAGAGCTCAATTGAAATTGCATCAGTTCTATTTGTATGTAATGCTGCAACCCAAAAAAACACATGCTCTCTAAACTACCAAATGCTAAAGAGACACTACTCGAGATAATAACATGTGAGATAGTACAGAGGTGGGACAGAAATATCATTGTCAGCATTGTCAATAATATCTTGACATCCAAGTGCTATATACTGAAATTATCAAAAACACCCACTAAGGAGCTAAAGACTTCAGGTTGCACAGAATACAAGGACAGAGAAAATGGTGTAACATGATGAGTTTTTCTGTGAGACTTTGATGGGGACAGCTTTGACATCCGCGTACTCCTAAAGAGCATATTCTACCCTAAAACGCAATAAAAATAAAGAGAATGCAAGGAAAATGTGTCACATTGAGTTGTGTTATTGTTTTCTCAGGATAGATTCAGCATTCAGATAAAGTCATACTTTTTAGTGTGTGCCGATTGTTTTAATAGCTGTTGTGCTAACCCTAACCCTAACCCTAAAGGTACAAGAATATAGTTAAATGGTAAGGTCCACATCTGACACTGTCTTTGTGTAGTGCACATTATAATATTTGTAGTGATATACAGTATGTAACTTTAACATATATTATAAATGATGATAATAATGATAACATATTTAAATGATTTAAAATACAATTTTTCAAATGAAGCTAAAGCTTACAAACCTACAATCCATTTGTGTCAAGTATAATACACATCAAACATCCTCCTCTTCCACAGTCTGTCCTGACCTGAGCTTCGTGATCACCTGCCAGAACAACAGAGAGAGAAAGACACACATTGATGTTTTGACACTACTGACTGTAACTGATTATATTATACTGACACAAACCTCTTTCAGCTGGGCAATCTCTTTGTTTTCCACATTTCTCTGAGCATTGTTGGTTATGGCCTTTACTCTTGCTGCATAACTGGAAAGTTCAGTAGTTATTAAGGAGTTTGCAAACATTTAGATTAAAGTAGTGATGACTTTCTCTCTTTGTCCTTACATGAGAGATGTAAGCGTCTCATCCATGTTGCATTCGGATGGAGAAATGTTGACGATCATAAGTGTTTTGGCATTGCCACCCAGTGAGTCCTGCATCACCTGAAGGAGACGAAAAGCACCAGTCAGATTTGGC
Organism: Trinectes maculatus; assembly: GCA_016785345.1. NCBI lineage: Eukaryota > Metazoa > Chordata > Actinopteri > Pleuronectiformes > Achiridae > Trinectes > Trinectes maculatus. The sequence goes on along the minus strand of JAFBJQ010001592.1, from coordinate 50,806 downwards.
TGAACTTCATTTCTCCATCACAGGTAATGAAGATTCATAAAAAGCTGTAAGCAACATGATATTCACTGCTGTTTTTAAGCTTTGCAGTCAACAACAAATATCTAAAATATTCTTAAATACTGAATCAAACTGGATTTTGATGATGATGATGATGATCACCTGTGTCAGCTTGCTGTTCCTGTACGGTACATGGGGCAGTTCAGCAGACAAGGCTGAGATCACATCACCCAGGGCACTGAGAGACTTGTTAATGGAGTTAGCCTCCTGCAACGGAAATCCCAAATATCAGGATATCAGAAATGTCAGAACTGAAAGAATCCGAGTTTATGTAACGTGTTTACACACAAGGAAGGAAGAACCCAAATGCAGCAACTCAGGTGGAACAGGCTCTTTATTAGATAAGCCAGAAACACAGAAACTCAGACGAGAGGCAAAAGTACTGAGGACTTAACAAGCTCAGGGTCGGATAAACAGACAGGGGTCAGTAACAAGACAGCAGAATGCAGTCAAAGGTACAGACTATGGTTTAGGCAAGCTCAGGGTTAAAAGGGTTCAGGAACACAGGAGATATCATCACTAGAAAAACAAAGGCTGGAACAGTGACTGAAACAGAGCAGAGGAACTGGCAACAAGACAGGGAACACAGAGTCTTATATAGACAGGGAAGGGGGCGGAGCTGACTGGACACAGGTGAGACACATTAGGGAAGTCAGGTAATCACACTGGCAGGAAACACAGGAGGACAGGAAGTGAAGGGACCTGAAACAGAGGCGAGACAGTGAGTTCAAACTAAAACAGGAAATGGTAACGTGACAGCCTGTGACAGTTTACATATACATAATACGATAATGTTATATATAATTACGTAAGCCTAATGTATGAGCGAACCTTCAGCTGGTCGTCCTTGGCTCCAGTCTTGGCTGCTCTCTCGCTGCCAGCCAGGTCCACGAGGCTCAGCTTCCCATTGCTCACGCTCCCATTGGTCAGATTCCGGCTCTCCACCATGATACCAACAATGAGATGTGAGCGGGAACTTTCCACATTCATCTCTTGGGAAACGTGCACACGAAAAAAAAAATAGACAATAGATGATTTGGGCTCAAACTAATGAATATTTTTGAAAGTTATTATTCTTGAAAAATGTTGATCATGGATGATGAAATTTTCAAATTATACTTCTCATACTGACTGTAACTAACACTGTAATGAATCCAGGCCATTAAGCAGGGCTCTGTTTGTGCTGGGTGGCATGGCATGGTACAGAGGACTCACTGGTGGCAGAGATGTGTCTGTTGGCACAGGCCTGCCGGAACATAGCGTACAGCTCCTGGGCACTGGAAGCCTCCTTTGTCTCTGCACCTTGGGCGAACACAACCCCCTTTCTGTTCCTCTTGATTTCCACCCTGACGTGTGCATGGGACTGAGGCTGTGCATGGGCCTCACCTGCCATGCTCACCAGGAGGTCCTGCAGCCTGTCATTGTACAGCTCAAGCATATAGGCAGAAATCTGAGGCAAACCAGGAAAGAGATGATGTGAGGTTCATCTCTCATTATAGGACCTCATAACACTGGTGTTGGTGATGTCTTGTTACCTTGAAGTCGAATTTAGTATTGTTTTCCCCTATGATATCAAATATGGCGTTAAAAGATCTTGGCATGATCCCAGGGTTCTTCTGTTCCTTGTCCCCCACCATTGTGAAGGTTTTCCCTGAGCCCGTCTGACCATACGCGAAGATGCACACGTTGAAACCATCGATAACTGACTGGATCAGTCTGCGGCGAGAAAATATTTCCTGAACTACTGAACTGACAGCATTTAAACCAGATTGTTGGATCACAGCCACCTCTCAGGCTTCCTCCACATGAATTACATTATGTTACATAAGAAAATGTTCCAGCACATTTGTAAATGTACTTTATTGGCCCCTGCTTTGAAAGTACAGTCACCTGTTAACGTCATGAAACAAGTCTCCCTGAGAGGCTTCGGCACAGAACACCTTATCAAAGTGAAACTCCCTCGGCCCCCGAGCTGTTTCCACCATGACGGAGTATTCATCGAGTTTATCCACAACCACAGTGTCGCCCAGTGCAACTTCAGCTCGGGCCACAGGACGTATCCGACAAAAAACCCGTATTTTACCTGTAGACACAAGATAAATATGAGGATTAAAAAGAGAGGGGTCTAAGTTTTTGGTGATTAATTTCATTCATGAACATTTAATCCTGGCTAATGTTTACCCTTCATATCTTCCACCATATTGTAATACTTCTTCCTCATCGTTCTTTCTGAAGTGTAGTTCTCAATCAGTTTCTTGTTCTCGTCTTTAACTTGCTTTAGCTTGAGAGAAGGACAAAATAACACACAGGCTTGACAATAGAAAAATGTATAGAATTAATTAATATCTGCAATAACAATAAAGTCTCTTCTCGCTTCCTCTTGCTGTTTAATTAACAGGGACGCTGTCGAGACGCTGACGTTTGTGTTTGAAGACCAACCTGGTCCTGCACCAGGAGAAGCTGCTGACCAACACTCTTCACTCCCCCTGTGGATCGACTTGTCTCTTGTCCCAAAATGTCCTCCAGCTCTGAGACAGCATCACAGTCTGACATGTTAAAACAAATGATGCACTCTTTAACACTTATGTCTGGAGAAGTTATGCATTACATTACCACTGAGTGCATGTAAACCATGGATTGGTGGCATTAGCCATCAGGGTTTTAAGATATTTCTTTACCATTAGTCAAGGGGCTTTCTCCAGTTCTGATACAGTCTAAAGCCATTTGAGAGACCTCGTACTCCCGCACTCTTTCTTGTAGTAAAGTCAAACTATATTCATATTCATATGACCTGAAATGGGGGAGAAAATTATTGTTATTATGGTTATTATATTTCAAAAGAAAAAGAGAAAGAAAAGAGGTGTCTAATTTTAACATGCCATGTTTCTACTGAGACTGACTGTGGCAATTGCCCCCAAAAAGAATCGGTATATCAGCCAATGATGTCCTACCCATCTTGATCAAGGATCTTTCCTTCTCTTTCATTATTGTCTTCTTTGGTCTTTGTTAGACGGTCCAGTTTGTTTCTGGCTTCAGCCAGAGCAACCCGATTCTCCTCAATCATCTGATCCAAAACAGCTCCGGACTCGGTCACTGCACTGCAGACAGCATGGGCCTCGAAAAAAAAAGAAAAAAGAAAAAGTAGTTTAATGGTTATGAGTACAAGCAGTTCACAGATTACACGTAGTCATAACAGTTGAGCAGCACCTTGTGTATGACAGTGGGAAGCAGGACAGTGCAGGGTGGCAGAGGGGGAGGAGAGATGGGGCCCCTCTCTGCCTCCAGCAGCTCACTGATCTCTCTCTCCCTCTGATACAAACTCTCCTTCAGCTCCTCCAGGCGGGCTTTAGCCCCCTCCAGTGGTCGATCCGACTCACTGCACGGCTGCAAACAGAAACAGCAATGGGTGAGTGCAATCACAAACTCACACTTTGTCTTGTACCTTGTCAGCTATGATGCCATTCAAATGTTTTGTTTTGATGTGTTATCGATTTTGACATCCACATATGACTCATCCATCCAAATACATGACTTCATATCAGATCATTAGTCTGTATCATTGTCTTGTTGGTTTATGTTTACAATCATGGATTGTGCTCTGAGGTCTGACCTGCAGACTGGTCACGGTAACTCATTCAAACGCACCATGGTCTGCTGATGTCTTCTGGTCTCTGAGCTTGCACCTTCCTCTGCGGCTTCCTGCTGCTCTTGCGATGACACAATCAACATTTCTTGGACTTTCCCTACTTCCTGTCTGGCCATCTGCAGCTCCTGCAGCGCTAATGAGTGTTGGTGGGCGTGAATGGAGGTATATATATATATACACAAATATAAGCATATGAATGCAGACTCACTGGCAGCCTGGTGGCAGTGCAGGGCGTCCAGCCTTGTGGAGAACAGTTCCAGCATTTTGCTCTGGAAGAAAGGAAGAGACCAAATCTGTCCAGTAGTTTTGAAATAAGATAGAACAGTTTATACTGTATTATGGCCAGAAGAGGGTGCCACAGTCTAAAGGCCGACAGTCGAGCATATGTGGGTTCAACCTTTTCCCTGTGCCAGTGAAGGGCCTCCTCTTTACTCCTCCTCGAATGGAGGTATATATATATATACACAAATATAAGCATATGAATGCAGACTCACTGGCAGCCTGGTGGCAGTGCAGGGCGTCCAGCCTTGTGGAGAACAGTTCCAGCATTTTGCTCTGGAAGAAAGGAAGAGACCAAATCTGTCCAGTAGATTTGAAATAAGATAGAACAGTTTACTGTACTGTGGCCAGAAGAGGGTGCCACAGTCTAAAGGCCGACAGTCAGCATATGCTCCACCTTTTCCCTGTGCCAGTGAAGGGCCTCCTCTTTACTCCTCCTCCTCTCAGCCCTCTGCTCCTCCAGCAGCTGCTCATTCTGAGCAGTCAGGGCCTGCAGGAAACAGATTCAAGCCAGAGGAGCAATAGATAAATTACTCTCTAATATGTCACAAACACTGACTACAATGTGTGCATAAACCAACGACTGAAACCAGGGGTCTGAGAGTTTGACTGTATCATGTGAACATTATGACCAGAAAGAACAAAATGTACCACAAGGGAGCAGCATGGGCTGCAGAGGCATGAGCCAGATACTTATATAACAAGAGAGAGAATAAAGTCACAAAGTTCACTTAAAATAAAAGAGACACTGAACAAAAAGATAACAATGAAGGAGAGATCAACCTGGTCACAGAGCAACACTGACCGCAACTCTCCTCTGCCAGTCAGAGTTCTTCTTCTCCACCTTCTCCTGGTACAGATCCAGGATTCTCCGCAGAGTGTTTAACTTGTTATGGTAATGGGATCTGATCTTCTGCACGGTCCACTCCTGACAACATGCCACCATCTGTATTATTTCATGTTTATATTTTAATGGGACATACAGATAATTAATGCACCTCACCTGGTTCTCTCGTGCCATGATCTGGAAGTTCTTCTCCAACTCTTGCAGCATATCCAAGTGTCTTCTCTTCATTGCTTCCATGTCCTCTGCAATCTGTTTTTGGAAAATGTAATTGTATATCAACCTCATATACACTGCACAGAGCCCTGATCAGACGCCTCCCAGAGCAACGGTTGCAGCATCAGAGCAGCCATGTGAGTGTGACCATGCACACAACAGTGGCTCCATTGTGTGCTTGCTTACCCACTCACTGAACAACTGGACCGAGCCTCATCTCATACGACTAACTAATATCCAATAATATTCCATAAGATAAAATAAAGGTTATTTTTATCTGGTCTAACCATGCTGGAGTTTGTTGTGTTCTGCTCTCCTGCCTCTGATGATGCCCATCTTCTTACCTGAGTGACGCAGAGCTCAGCTGACTCATAAGGGATGTAGATCTTGACCTCTTGTGATCTCATAGCTCCTGCTGCCTGATCTGCATCACTACTTTCTGACAACTGAGATTCTGATGAGCCTGCAGAAATAACATGAGTAGTTTAAGTAATTAGTATCCATTTCACAACCATGGAAATTAATTTGGTGCAGAAGTTGCTACTAAGAGTTTATATAATAATTAAAAGACATTTTGTAAGCATATTGATTTTAATATGTTTTTTGGGATTAAGAATAAACTCGTTTTTCATTAATTACAACAACATTTTTTAGTTGGAACCCATCGCAGTTATTAAGATTTAAGAGTGATGCATCAGCATTAATGATGTCATACACAATAACAAACATGAACTTATTTAAATGTTGATTTCAACTGACAGTTGCACTTTGTTCAAACTAACGGTACGTTTACGTGAGTAACAGTTCAGATGCACTGCGACACAGTAGAATATACGCACTATCACAGCCACTTCCACATATTTCTTCATTGTTTTACACAACCTTGGGTGACCTCTTGTCCAGGGTGTTTCCTTCGATCTACGCCAATCCAGCGCCTGAACGCAGCCCACCTCTTCATCCACAGTGTTTTGTGTGGAACAGCAGCTTGAACAATGAAGCAAAGTTTGTTGGACAGTGGGATTCAGCTTGGACTGCAAAGTCTTGTAACACGGATTTAAATGTGTTGTGTAATGTTACCTTTTAAAACACCTTCATTAGATGTCTTTAAGTGGTTACTTATGTATATAATCTGAGAGTTTGTTTTGTCCAACAAAATGAGATTTGAGCAGAGTGCACACAGTGCAGATTGTTCTTTATTCTGTGACATCAACAAATCATCACCAAAGGAAAGTGCCTCAACCAAAACAATCTCGATTTTGAATATGAAAAACGAATTTAATACAGTGTGTCCATTTATAATGAGCTGCATCAGGTTAAAAATGTGTTAAGTCATTATTTAATTGCAGTTGCACGTAGCTGCAGTTTTTGCAAAAAGTAAAGCACATATACTTCAGTAATACAGTTTTTTTTATTTTATTCATTATTTTTATTTTATTTATTTATTTCATTTAGTACAGATTTTACATTCTTGCCACTGTGCTATATGGGTAGCAGGAAATTCAAAGATTATTTACATGTTTATTTCTAAAAATACATTCAAACTGATAATGTCAGCAACTCAGTTATTTATATGAATATATAAAGGTAGCAATAGTTAGTCCCTGTTTATTTCTATTTTCAAGTGAATCCTTTATTATGGCCAGGATGCTCTGAAACACTCCTCTAATCATTTCATAACATGTTCCCACCCATCTCCACCCTCCCCTCTTTGTTTCCTCATACAGGAATGTAGGCGTGCCGTCATGCTGAAACTTTCTTCCCTGAAACACCTTTTCGTGGAGAAACAGAAATGATGTCAGGAATTACCGGGGGAAAAAGTAAGTCGCATTACAACAAAACAAAACAAAACAAAAACCACAATGTATCTGCAACATGAGGCTGAGAGCAACAATCGAAGACTCAAAACATGGCACATTTGAATTTAAACGTGATTTACTTTGTTTAGGAAGTTGCGAAAACGATTCACAAGTAAAGTTGCAATCTTTAGGCAATATACCTTGAGTAACAGGTTGTGCAAGCCACAGTTTGTACGTCATTGATGTCATGAATATATGAGTAGGTAAGAGTATTGTGGTCTGACCTGGTGCATTGTCCTCGTAGTGATGAAACGGTGTGGTGTGAATCATTGGACATGGCCTCTCATCTTTCAGCTCCGGTACACTGCCTGGTAAATTCTCCGGCACCGGTGCTGCCACTGGGAGCCTCCTGGGCCGCGATGACACCACAGTGTCCTCAGTGTCTGTGGTGCTGTTAGCTGTCTCCCAGGCACCTGAGCCAAAAAAAAAAAAAAGATTTTTATGTCCAGACATACAAAGACATGAGGAACAGGGTGTAAAAACACATACTTCTGATGCATGGTGCACAGTGAAAAGATGTCCGTGGAAATGAGATGGCAGGAAAACAGCTTGTGGGAAAACCAAAACATCTGGCTGGAAGATGGTTGAAGTTAGGTAATAATAATAATGCAGGCGTGAAGCCAGTCTTTTTGCAGAGAAACCCACAGATCCCCGCCTTCAGGCTGCAATGCTACAAATGTAGGCTACATGCGAAAAATTCTGAAATCTCATTTTCATGTCATTTAAGATTTGAGTCTGGTCCTATCTGCCCATCCTATCCACATCGTGCGTGAGACCACGCCAGGAGCTGTGTGGAATGTTTGTTCTGATACACTCACTGCTGAAATATTTAAGCCTTGTCTGAGTTCACCTGTCTGACTGCAACACATTTACCACACGGAGCTGGCTCCTTTACAGCAAAGCCTGATATCTAATGCAGAACTGAACAGAATGTATTAAAGAGTGTCATAACGTGATACAACCCATTGTTTATGTGCGACATATCAGTCTGTCGGTTAGTTGTTGGTGTCTTTACACTCACGTTGCTTCCCGGCCGGAGCCACTGAGTGATGTCTCCCCACTTTCTTTCCCAGGAAGGTCAGTGAATAGGATCCACGCTCAGTAGAAGAGTTCACATACATTTTGTGCGTGAGTAAGGGTTCGCTCTCGGCACTTCACTCTGTGGATTTGACATAGATCCAAGATAGATTACTTTTTTTTATTTACATGCAAATAGAAATGGCAATAACTACTTTAACCTACAAACTGTTCAACCCTCTAACTATTTGCAGATGTCCAAAAAGCTCACACAGCAGTCACACATGTTGGGAGTGTCGTCCTTTTGCTAATGTCTCCAGGCAACTATAACTGACACGCTTCAGGAAAAAGAAAGGGTTTATTTCTGGAACATTTCTTAGTTTTCCTGATATCACAGAAATTTTACATCTCACTGGGTAAAGATTGCCACAATGCCACATATGTCATGTGTTAAATAGAGTGATTTGAATTCATTAAAAAATGAATTAAAGAGCCATGAGACCCATCCAGTGATAACAAGATAACAAACATGTCAAAAGTTGAAGATGAGATATCTACCTGGTCTCAGCGTGGATCAGACCCCTCCAATGTGATTCAGTGCTGGTTGAGTGCTGCTATGCTGACCAGGACCGAGACGACACGTTGATCCTGATCTCTAAGGGGAACCAAACTCTCAACAGTCTTTAAATATTAAACCTACAGAGATGGTGTTTCAGCAGGCAGTGGCTTAAACCCCACAGAGCCTGCAGGTAAAGAGATGCCCCAACCAGTCCTCAGGTTTCCCATGTGTAAGCCACAGATTGTAACTAGATGCTTACTCATACACACAGACACACACATATATAGTTTATACACACTCTCCCCCAGTCTGTGGTGTTTCTGTTTGTTTACCTGGACAACCCCACCTTACCCAACTGCCTGAGTGAAAGCCTGACATACACGCTATTAGTTTTAGAAGGCTCATCTGCAGGTTGTGTGACGGTGCCATTCAACACAATCAACAGTTACAGTAGTATGAAGTGGCCTTTTAGTACAGAAACATGGCCGACAAAAGTTCTCACTGACGTCAACCAGGGCCTGAAGACTATAACCATCATCACTCAGATCTGTCATTATCCAGGCCTTTAATCACAGCTCTCTCTCTCTCTCTCTCTCTCTCTCTCTCTCTCTCCTACCTGGATCAGATCAGACCACCTCCAATGTGATTCAGTGCTGGTTGAGTGCTGCTATGCTGACCAGGACCGAGACGACACGTTGATCCTGATCTCTAAGGGGAACCAAACTCTCAACAGTCTTTAAATATTAAACCTACAGAGATGGTGTTTCAGCAGGCAGTGGCTTAAACCCCACAGAGCCTGCAGGTAAAGAGATGCCCCAACCAGTCCTCAGGTTTCCCATGTGTAAGCCACAGATTGTAACTAGATGCTTACTCATACACACAGACACACACACATATAGTTTATACACACTCTCCCCCAGTCTGTGGTGTTTCTGTTTGTTTACCTGGACAACCCCACATTACCCAGCTGCCTGAGTGAAAGCCTGACATACACGCTATTAGTTTTAGAAGGCTCTTATGCAGGTTGTGTGACGGTGCCATTCAACACAATCAACAGTTACAGTAGTATGAAGTGGCCTTTTAGTACAGAAACATGGCCGACAAAAGTTCTTATGACGTCAACCAGGGCCTGAAGACTATAACCATCATCACTCAGATCTGTCATTATCCAGGCCTTTAATCACATCTCTCTCTCTCTCTCTCTCTCTCTCTCTCACTCTGTGTGTGTGTGTGTGTGTGTGTGTGTGTGTGTGTGTGTGTGTGCGTGCCTGCAGTTGGAGTCAGATCCTGTCTGTCCATGGCAACATGCCACACCTTAAGAAAACTCGTTTTCATGCCATGCAAAAGGCAGACTCTTTTCAGGAATCACCTGGGTGGCCTTCATCCAGTTGTTCCTATAGATACTGATACTGTGGTATAGTGTGCAAGTACTTTGATCAAATGTGTTACACAGATAGTAACACAATGGATCTATTTGATGTGGGTGTGTTTAAAGCAGTGTGCTGATAACACATTGGCAAAGGGGAAGACACTGTTTCTAACAGGAATGTGGAAGGAGATATTCTTCAGTCTGTCCTCTGTCAAATGAAGCAGCAGAGACATGCAGCTGTATCTTGTGCTGTGGAAACACAGTGTAAGTGATAACATGACTTTACAAACCTACAGACCCTAAACTCCACCCTTTACGTAAGAGTTGTGTTACATTCACTTGCACTGGGAATCCACACAGGCCACAGATGGTGATCTAGGATCAATAGCTATTGTGCTAAACATGATTAAACAGTAAAATGATGAATAATCCCAATCCGGTAAAAGCCCTAATCAATTAATCGAATGACTTCAGAATTTACATTAAAAATTTGAATGTCCCCATTATTAAGGAAACATGAATCCAATTTTTACACGCATTCATCTTGAAATGTAACAATAATGGATAATAAAAGCTAATTTATTATTATTATCTGATTGTTTAACATAAATATGGATGGAAGGGTTGATAAGGGTTGTCCTACCACTCTGCTTCCTCATTCCATTACACCCTCAAGGTGCATGTTATTCATTTTACACCCGGTGGTTTTTATTACACGTAGGTTATGACTTGGCGCTCCGTCAGTCAGTGAGCGCTGTGGCTGCTTAGAGTCTGCAGGAACACAGCCCAGCGGTTTTGGCACAGATCCACAGCAGACCTGCTGTGGCAGACAGCGGCTCAGTCCAATGGCAGCCGTGCAGAGGAGGGTGGGCTGGGCCGGTTACGAGGTGGGGTTTCTCCTGGGTATAAATAAGCTCCCTGTCTGTTTGCAACATCTCTGCAAACCTCGGGCAGACCAACTTCTTCTCCTCAACACCATCCGGTGAGTTAACCTCCTTCTCTATGAACTATGAAATCAATACTCTAACTTTGGACTTAAGACTTTCAGTTCCAGACGCAGTGGTTTAAAGTCTCTCTGACTCCAGGGTATGCATAAAAGCAGTGAGGGTGTGGTTTGGAAAACAGCAGAGAGCATGCAGTATTTGGATTTACGCACGAATAAAGGCGATGGGGTGATTTAACTGCGCAGCAAGTTAAATCACTATTATTATGAATCATTATCTTACGGGATCTGTAAGGCTGCCTGCAACAAACTGCACATCTCTGTCAAGGGTTGAACATGGGTGTGGCAGAGTTGAAATGTTTGCTATTATGGATAAATACCTTAAACGAACCTAGTGTAAATATGAGGAGGAGGATTTGCTCTCCGAGGTTATAAGTAGAAAAACAAACACAACTTTCTTCTCTCTGCTCACTTGTTTAACTTTGTGAAACTTTACTGGAACCAATAAGAAAGTTTTCACCTTCAGCTACTTCTCACATATAATAAAATATATTACGTGCCGTGTTAGTTGCTGATACTTAGCTGACATCTTGTCTCCTCTCCATACAGGCAGACTCCAGCAGTCCCACCATGTCCTTCATCCAGGCCTTCTTGCAGCAGACAGTCTATCTGGGCCTGCCCGATGAGTCAGTATGTAACTCTCTGGTTCTCTGCCTGTTGCTAGGGCCAACCACAGTTTTTTTTTTCCTTTTTTTCCCCTCATCCTGTGGTATGCACTGCTGGAAAAAATGAATCAGGCAGACTTTAGAGCAGGGAAAGAGAGAGGTGTAGGCAGAGGGTAGTGAGGGAAAAGAGCGAATGGGTGTGACAGTAAAACATAGCAGGAGGGAAGGAAGCAGGAGTGGAGTGGAACGGAGGGATACGATAGAGGATCGTTTTCAAAGTGAAAGGAAATTCTGGATGATAAAGATTATAAGGCGTTAGAGAGACGACCACATTAAGTCTTGTGAGCGTGTGACTCATCGGATCAGGAATTTGTGCCCCTCCTTTCATAAGCTCTGCAAAGAAGCTCATCATTTCTGCTTCCCCTGGTTTCTCAATGTGAACGAAAGGAAAAGTTACACAAGATCATAGTGCATGAGTTCAGTCTGTGCTTCTGTGCCTCTGTTACTGTTCAGTAAAGTAACTCAGTCGAACAGGGACTTTAAAAGGAACTATCATGGTCTGTGGAGGAGGGGTGGAAGTGCTGGAGAAGTGCAGAGACCACAGGAGGAGTTAAATCCGTGCTTTTTTTTTTGGTTTCCTATCTATGTTCTTATCTACGTACATGTTGGAGGATACATAATCTGTTTTGTGTCACTCAGGTCCTCAAGAACGAGGGGACAGTGACTGCCGCACTAAATTTCAGCCCCAGTGGAGATGCAGCGGTCTTGGAAAAGGCCATCAAGACAAAAGGTAATCTCAGAATGCACACTGGGAAACTGTGGAGCGAGTGTGAACATGTTCTGGCTTTGTACAAAGGGACTTTTCTTTGGGTAGGATCAGCTGCTATTTGTAGTAGTAGCTTTACACCCCCTGTTGGCTGTGATGCATTATCACTACAAACACTGCTGTTAAAGGTAGAATGTTACCTCACAGCTCGTTGTATGTTAGCCATCAGTCTAATGTACAATTATTATAAGTTTGAGATATTTTTTTTATATTTGTGTCTGTCATACAGATACAGAACGATTGTGATTGTGATCAATATTCTTTTGTGTATGCAGGCGTGGATGAAAATACCATTATTGACATTTTGGTGAAAAGGAGCAATGCGCAGAGACAGCAGATCAAACAGGCTTACCAGCAGGCCAGTGGCAAGGTAGTGACAATCATGCCAAGGTGCTATATGCCATTGCAAGAGCATAGTATGCTTGTTTTAAAAAAAATCTTTGTGAAAATATAGTACACGATTGTCTCCAAAAGTATATTTACAGCTTTGGTTGTGTCCTCGTAGCCCCTGGAAGCAGCGCTGAAGAGCGCTCTGAAGGGAGATCTGGAGGAGGTGGTGTTGGCTTTGCTGAAAACACCGGCCCAGTACGATGCCTACCACCTGAAACAGGCTATGAAGGTGCACTGACATTACATCGTTTTTTGTACTAAAATGAAAACTGGTAAAAATGAAAACACTCAAACCATAAGAAATAAAGGATGCTGGAACACAGCTAATACTTTCACCAGCTGTTATCATAATGATATCCACCCACTTCCACCTATTCATGCATTGTTTCTGAAAAGTCCAGGCTTGTGTGTCTTGATTTAAGCTAGTGGTCTATGTCTGAATCAATCTGTCTGTCTACATATCCCTGTCTCAGGGTATGGGGACAGACGAGGACACCCTGATTGAGATTATGACTTCCCGCACCAACAAAGAGATCCTGGATATAAAGAAAGCCTACAAGGAAGGTGTGTGAGCACAAACTTTTGTTTTATCAAGTTTGACAGTGGAATATTCCAGCCTAAGGAATATAAAAGCCATTTTACACACTGGAAATGTGTAACTTGCTGAAACAGTTTTGACACATTTTGAATATTAGTTTACAGTTTTTCTTGTTGTCATGTCTTTGCTAAGAGTACAAGAAGGATCTGGAGGAAGATCTCAGGTCCGACACCAGTGGAGACTTCCTGGCTGCTCTCCTTGCTCTCTGCAAGGTATGTGCGTTTTGTCGATGTTTGCTTTTCCTCTCACGCTGTGTGTTTCTTTTGACACATGTAGCAGAGACAAATATTCAGTCATGCCACCAGGATGTTCTGCTCTGAGACAACACAACACTCCCTGACAAGAGGATCACAGTAAATAGTCACTTTCACTCCCTCAGTACACACATACCAATATACGATTGGGTGTAGTGTGGCATCTGAAAAGTGGAGTTGCACAGCAGAAACTCAATATGTTGAATATTCATGACAGTAAATTGATTGAATGAGGAGGACTCTTACAATCAACAAGAGGGTGATCTATCAACAATCTATTAAACCCCTGGTACCTACAGGGGGACTTGACGCTGGTTTTCAAGGTTTGGGGGTCACTCGGTCTTTCCGAGGGTCAGTTTGTAGAGGGATATTGTTGTAGGCGTGAAAGGAGTTTTACCAAGCTTAACAAAATAATGCTCTGTCTCTGTCTGTCACAGGCCGGCAGGACTGAGGGAGTTTCGGAGCAGCTGGTTGACAGTGATGCCAGGGCTCTCTATGAGGCTGGTGAGGGGAGGAAGGGCAAAGACTGCTCTATCTTCATTGAAATCCTCACCACCAGGAGCGCCGCCCATCTCCGCAGAGGTTAGCTGGCTAACTTTCATTAACATTAAGTGACATCCGTATTTTCCCTGCATGTTCCCAGGTTGATTGTACAGTCGTCTCTTTCATTGTACCCTACAGTGTTTGAGAGGTACACCAAGTACAGCAAAGTGGACGTGGGGAAAGCCATCGACCTGGAGATGAAGGGAGATATTGAAAGCTGTCTCACTGCAATAGGTAAAGGGCAAATTTATTACAGAAGCAATTGTTCTGTGATGTTTCACACAGACATGAATTAAACTTGAACAATTCTCTTTGATGAGTACAGTGAAGTGTGCTGGAAGTAGACCTGCATTCTTTGCTGAGAAGCTCTATTTGTCCATGAAGGTACTGTATGTTTAGACATCTCACAAAATATATCAAATCATGAATTTTGGATTCTGCACCGAAGGCCTTTACTGACTGACTGTTTTCCCCCACATCAGGGTAAAGGTACCCGCAAAGCCATCCTGACTCGCATCATGGTGAGCCGCTCTGAAATTGACATGAAACTGATCAAGCAGGAGTACAAGAAAAACTACAGCAAAACCCTCGCCCAGGAAATTCTGGTGAGCCAATGACATATGACATACGAAATCACAGGAGAAGAGAAACAGTGAAATGATGTACTGACCTCTTGTTTCTTTCAGGATGACACAGCTGGAGATTATGAGAAGATCCTGCTCGCTCTCTGTGGGGGTGAGAACTAATAGCCAATCAGTGCCAACAAATCTCATGTGACCAAAGATTTACCACCAGCTGTGGAAAATGACATTTATTCCCCTGACACATATTGTGCCTTATGCGCTTGTGGTGACCTGACATGACTGTCTTTTCTCTTTGTGACTGTCGTAACATTTAGAAGCAAAAATGTTAATCCTTCCAGCAGTCTTTTCCAATGGACATACTGTATGATCTATGACTGTTAAGCCATACACTCACAGCTCATGTCTATTTTCATACCTAGCGCCATTAATCACCTTGCAGATGCAAACATGTCCACCATATAGTCTATGATGTGCAGAGACGTCATCATGTCAGTTATATTCATTTGAAGTCAACCTGAAGGAGTTTGAATTTGGTTCTGCAAATAAAACCCCTTTTGTATGAAGGCCTATTCGTGTCCTGTCTGTTCTTGTAACCTTTACATTATATCACTACATGTGCACACATTACATATCAGATGGAGATATACGGCTTTGTCGTGAAATGTGTTTATCAAGTTTAAAAACTCTATTTTCATTTTTACAATATTATTTTTTTGCCGGAATGTATTTATTTTGAAAAATTAAAGAAAGAAAGAAAGAAAGAAAGAAAGAAAGAAAGAAAGAAAGAAAGAAAGAAAGAAAGTACTATATACTATATACTACATAGTATATAGTACTATATACTCGGTGAAGACTTAGTATATAGCTAAGTCTTCCTAACATTACATGTATTATGTATTATGTTATTATGTTACACACGTACACTACACAACATACACTACATAACCTAACATTTAATGTTAGGACCAGTGTATTACCTTATTCTGTTACACTCGTACACTACACATCTGCCGGAATAATCGTAGTTATTATACAAAGTGTGATACTTGGACAGGGTTGCCAGGTTGGGTAGAATAATAATAATAATAATAATAATAATAATAATAATAATAATAATAATAAGTCTAAATAATAGTGTCATAATGTTGGTCTTTGCAGTGTGAACGAAAAAAGATGATCTTTCTGCTAACTTGAATTTGCATCCGCAGAAGAGGGATCTCTCTCCCACAACCTGGCAACATCATAGCTCATTCAGTAGAGATCACTACTGTAAACAAGAGGAGCCCCCTCGCCGGTTAGCTCTCGCTAGGCTAACCAACTTTCTTTCTGAGTATGTGTTCACATTACTTTTTAACGGATGCGGAAATATGTATCTTATTGCATTAAAACTGAAATGTCAAAAATGATGACATGTTGTATAAAGTGCAATAAAGCGGCACATTTTCTACGATTAGCACGGCAGCATGCTAGCTAGCTTAAGGTAGCTATACAGTTTGGCAACAAACATCACGATCAAACGTGTTAGTTTAGCGTCAGTGAGTCACGCTTGTGTTTTTATTCAAATTCAACTATGAGGCCAGCGGTGGTCATCATAATGTGTAAGATGTACATGTGAATACGTAGTTTGACTTTGAGGGGTCTAATGTGAACCAGATCAAGGACAGAAAAGCAGTGAAATTGCCACAGATACACAGACTTTACCTCACAGGAGTCGTACTAGTCTTTAACCACACCTATCTTTATCCTCCTTATAGTTATTATAGGTATAACAGCTGAGATCCTGAATCTAACACCCTTTCATTTCATTCCAGGTTGTTCAGTTCATCTGGGTTAACCAGTCCATTTCAAGTCCCTCACTCCCTTATCATCACGATGATGTCGCTGTCCTGACCAATGGACCAGTGTAATATCTGCTCAGTGAGAGGTTCGCTTGTGGAAGTAGATCATGAATGACAAACTCGTCTTTTTGGGCCTACTGTACTTTGTCCAGGGCATCCCCTATGGGCTACAGTCTTCACTGCTTCCTGTCTACCTGCGCGGAGCTGGTCACTCCCTCACCCGCATCGCCTTTACCAAGATCCTCTACTTCCCATGGGTCCTCAAGGTGCTCTGGGCTCCTATGGTGGACCGACTCAGCACCAAGCGTCACTGGCTGGTGGGCACAGTGTCTGGACTGGCTCTGACGTGCCTCTCTAGTGCTGCCTTGGCCCCAGAAGCACATATCTGGGGAGTAGCAGGAACCCTGCTGGTCATGAATACCCTGGCCTCTGTCCAGGATATTGCTGTAGATGGGGCAGCGGTGGGCCTGTTGAAAGGTCGTGGGGAGCTGGGCTTGGGAAACACAGCCCAAGTCGTTGGCTATAAAGCTGGGTCGGTGTTCGCTGGAGGCGGACTGCTGGCTGTAATTGACGTGGCAGGATGGAGCTGGATGTTTATGCTGCTCACGTTTGTTTATGCAGGCGTGGCTCTCTTTGTATGGGGGGCACCTGTGCTGGATGATGAAACTGTGAGGGGCCAGCAGGCAGATGGAAGCAGGAAGGGGGGTCAGGGTGCGGAGGCTGTAAGGCCATGGTGGGTGTGGAGGAAGCTGCTGGCAGTGCCAGGTACTCCTTGGACAGTACTCTATGTCCTGACATACAAACTAGGTGAGTGTCATTTAACGAGTACTGCAAACAACAGCATGGTTAATTTTTACTTTTTGGGCTGCTATTTCAAGAATTCAAGGTTTCAAAAGCTTTATTGTCATTCTTCCAATGACAACACATGGCAGGAACAAAATACAGTTTCGCAGGTTCCTCTGACAAAAAGAAAGATATATACAGTAACTGTTTAAAAAATAAAATTGAATAAGTAGAGTAGAATAAGGAAACTTTAAAACTATAAAGAAAGAAAATACTGTTCTGGTACCTGAGCAGTTAACATTATTATTGCATTTTATTTGTTTATGATAAATCATTAGTTATCTGACCTGTTGGTAATTAACAAAGTTGCAAAAGCAAGCATCTTCAGATTTGTTCTTTTTGTTTGACTAGTAATTAACAGTGAAACAGTGAAATTTCCCCACTGTGGGACTAATAAAGGAATATCTTATCTTATTTTAATTAATGTACTGCAACAACTGGTGAATGACAAAAACAGTTACTAACTGTCTTTTCCTCTATTAATTGATTTTCCAATTTCCAGTTAATGAACTTGATTAAAAGGAAAGTAAAACTTCACTAACACAATGAAAAAAAATGATTTTCATTGTCCCACTTTGAAGGGTGCAGGGGAAGTTGTGTAGGGCCCAGAGATCACCACTAGATGTCTCCATTGAATTGTCTTTGAGGAATGATTTCATGAGCGAATGTGTGGAAGAGGATTGGAGGTTTATTGTTGCAAGCTAGTTATTTTAGCAGGTGCTGCATGGAAACTACATTTGGAAATACAGGTCCTGCCTGGGTAAAGCAGTTGTTTTTTTTGTCACATTTACAAATGAGTAAACCTAAGCCACAGCCAGAACACAGGTAGAATACACAGTTTGAATACTTATTATTATGACAATATGTAACTTTTGAAAGACACATGTTAACATTTGCACTTGAAAGCTGAATTTATACCCAAAACCACCCTTATTTATTTGAACGTACTCGGGGGTTTTGCCGATACACCCTCACTTGTTCTGGTTTGCCTAATAGCTTGTGGTGGAGATTATTTTGGCAAACTTATATATATATAAGATAGTTTTACCAAGTCAGTTCCCCTCTCCTTCTGCACCACTACTGTAACACAGGTTTAATGTTGACCACTATGCAGCAGTTGCCACTTTGGGGCATTAGAGTCCACTGTTAGAATCTACCTTCAAACTCATATTATGCCAGTAAGAAAGTTTAAAAAAAAAAAGAAGTAGTTTTGAAACAGCCAGGATTGTGTGTGGGAGAGAGAGATGATATGACCAGAGTTTGGTGTTTGGTAGCAGAAGGGGATTATGTAAGGATTAGTGTCTTTGTGTCTCTGGCATTCAGAAACTGAAATTAAAAGACAGCGCATCATGTAGATGTGTGTGTTTATGTGTATGTGGGTGGAGGAAATATAATGATCCCCCCACATTTGCATAGTCTCTACTTGTGTATGTCCATGAATGTCTTTGTCCTTATATTGTGTGTTTATGCGTTTGCATGTGTGTGTTTTTTGTGAGAGTGTAAAGGGTGGCTTAGTAATCGGATGAGCCACAGCAGACGACCCTACTAGACAAAATGGGAAGGCTGGTTGAACACCGTAATCTGTCTAGGGAGCAGCCCCCTAGCACTCTCTCTGCCACACAAGTACACACGCTATCAGCTGATGCTCATGATTACAACAATAATTGCTCTCAGTGTTTACGGTGTATGAGCTCTGATGATATTTTAGCTGTCTGGTTGCTTGTTAGCATCTCCGACTATAGAACTTAAAACATTTCCCACCTTTGTAGAAAAAACGGATTGTGTAATATTTTAGGCCTGAATGTGACAGCATAATTGCCAATAGACTGAGACAGTATTGTTTTTGTTCAAGGGTTGCGTGGCTATGTTTGTGTGAGACTGTTATCTGCCTGTCTGAGCAGCCACCCACCCCCCACCCCCACACACACAAGCACAGACCCCTCTCCTCATCTAGCTCTAATGAACTCTGAGTTTGTGCTGCGTCCAATGCTGTGGCCAATCACCAAGAGCCTCATATCTGAACTGTAAACTCAAACGTTGAGTAGAAATAGTTAAATGTCCTGTTGTTGTCATGGACAGTAAACAACCAACAACTATTCCAATTACAGGCAAAACAGCAAACCTTATCACATAGTACACATTGTGAACACTGGAAGAGAACAAAGGTTTTGTCGCTGTGTAACTACCCCATATAGAGATATGTAGTCCAGCCTGGAGAACTACTAAGTGGATGAGGTGAGAAGGACAAGTGATGGAGTTCTGAGACAGAGTGAGAGGAAGATGGGTGAGTGGGAATGAGTCAAGAGGAAAAACTTGCGAGGGTTGGGGGATGTAGAAGAGAAAAAGAGGGACTGTGGGGAGGGGGGCTGAAAGAGGGGATGAATTAATGAACAACCACCACATGGTGCTCTGACAAAGACAGAGAGCAAACTGGCTGTAGATATAAACACACTTAACCATGTTAAGACGTATAGGTTGAAAGATTATTCTTTTTTTCCACACACAATTCTTAAAAAAGAAATATGAATGTAAAGTTGATTTGTTTTAATGGTAAAGATTCAGCAGTGTGTGCTTTGCCAATGGATATTATATTTGTAATTTTATACTACACCTTGTACTAAATTAAATCACTGCCATTAATAAACATATTCATTTTCATATTCATGGTAGGTATCTTAGACTATAGACTAGGTGATCATTATTTTTGCACTTAATTATGTTATATATACATATAACTAAATAACTAAAACATCGTTAGAAGTGATTGGACAATGTGTTTGCTTGAAAAGATATTATGTTATTAATGTTGTTGCATAATTTCTCAGAAAATAAAACAATCAACCCAGTAATCTTGCAGGATTGGGATAGGTGGGGAGAGATAGGGTTTTTTTTGTTGCAGTTTCAGAGTTTATTTTCCCCTTTTCATGAGCCCTGAGGGCCACAGAGGACGTCTTGATCTGCAGGGACACCTAGTGTGTGTATGTTTGTAATTTAGTTGACTAATATTCATGTAAGTGTGTAGAGACAGGGCTCTGTTGACATTTTTGTCCTCAGGGACCCCAAAGACTTGACATCACATTTGTATAAATGTATGCACATAGGTCTTTATCTATATGTATATTTATGTTTGTGTATTTGGACATGTAGTGTGTATAACCCTGCCTGTGCTCACGATGCTGTCAGTGGGGAATGAAAATGTTCTGCAGGTTGACCTCCGTGATCTCTCTTGCTCAGCATAGAGATTGGGATTTGATCTCACCGTCCTCATTGACCTCTCACCCTCAATTTACCTTTATGACTATCTAATCCCTCATTATATACCAACTCCTTCTATCCACACATAAGATGTACTGTTCAGGCCGAAATGCTATGCACCGATCAGCCACAACATATTTCAACTGGTTGAAATGATTTAATGTTGATGCTACCCCCCCGAGAAGAAACGACACAGCCTCACCTCTCCTCTTTCTGTCAGACTCTCACAAAGTGTTTAATAGTTTTGTCTGTCTCAGCTCAGTGTAAACATACATACAGACTTTTCTTTGTGCCTGCCATCTTTCCTGTTTCCTCTTCACTAACCTGCTAACAACGTCTCTGTTCATCTGTCCTCCTCCTCCTCCTCCTCTGTCTTTAGCTGTCTCCATCCCCAACCACTCTCCTGTCTCCACGGTCATGTTGAACTCACATCTCCTCATTTATTTATTTATTTTTGAATAAATGCGTTATGATTGCCATTTTACCCATTGCCCTTTTCTCTTTGTCTTTACTGTGTTTTTCCTCCTGATCACATACTTTCTTCTAGTCCTCCACTTTTCTCTGTGCTTTATCACTCTCATCCTCTTGTTCCACCCTTTTCTTCCTTCCCCTCCACGCTGCTTCTTTAATCTTTGCGGATGTCTAATGAAATCCCTGCTGAAATGGACAATTGTTGCTTGGAGAATATTTATAGAAAGGAATAAACAGCCTGCTCGTGTGTGCCTGCACCCCGCCACCCTCTTTAAAGAAATAATTAGTTGACGGCAGGACTGTGAAAGCTCTGAGCTAAACAACCGGCAGACGGGCACAGGAGTACAGAATCATGGGTAAACAACCCAGACATCATGGGTAATGCTGTTGCCAATTTTGACTTTACTATGCCTAATATGGTTAGTGCACAGTTGATGCAACTCAAAACACTTAGGTACAGTGGATGACAGATTATAATGTGAATAATGCACAGGGAGGGTATAAGTACAGCTCCCACTCTGTGTGGTATGACTGTATTGTCTTATACTAGAAATAGAAATAGAAATATAATATATATCATAAATAAGTGGAATTTACATATATAAATTTCAGTACGTGTGATATTCACGAGCAGAATCCTGTTTTACTCAATCAATACACTTTCATCACTGATAATCTTGCTGCATTTCTGTTAACAATTCATTGCTTAGTCTTTCCAGAAATTAGTGAAAACGCTAAACAAAATACAAAGAAATTACTTTTACTTTTCCGTTGTCTAAAAGCCAATGATATTCTTCCTCTGTCATACATGATTGAGATTAAGATTAAATTCCTAGCTGTACTGTGGAAGTAAACTGTTCATCATATTACTGCAAACTTTCTTGTTTGCTCATCACTGTATTTTAAAGAACAGATTGGGAAGGTATGATTGAGATAAGACACTTTAAGATGTTAGCTCATTTCAGTTTGACCAATTTCAATGCAGTCATCCTTGTCTGGATTATATCTGACGTGCCACTGATAGGAGTAAGAAGCATGTGTTTCCCCACACAGAGACTCAATGTTTCTACCCCACCTTTCTGCTGCGTGTTACAGTGGTGACACTCTTAGTTCTGCTGCAGTGCTCTCTATCACTGGGAGCATCTCAGCTCTCTCTCTCATTGTTATTTTTTTTCCCAGTCTTTCATGTCTTTTTCTTCCTGTTCCCTATTTTTGTTTGTCTCCTGGCTGACTGACTGTGCGAGTCGTCAGTTGTGTTGCGTCGTCTTTGACAGCAGTCTGGGAGCCAAGCTGTCACTCACACAGCTCTGTGGTCCCACTGTCTTTCAGAAGTCAGTCTCCATTAATATAATAACGGCGCGTAGTCAGTGCCACTGAATATTTTACTGTAGTGTTCAGCAGAACATTACTGCCGCACTCATCGCCACACAGAGAAAGTCTTACTGTCTGACAGAAACTTTTCATTTTGACTGAAAGGTCTTTGTGGGGTCTGTTTCATCTGTGGAAGTTTTGGTGTTTTTGTTGTGTTTTCCTTTTTGTGCTTCAGGAAAAAGTGCTTGGCCCCCATTTGATAAAGTGACTGAGTGTATTCTTTTTCTTGTCAGGCATCTATTATTGACACTTTCTAGGAATAGGCGTAGGTGCTCTGCGTGTCACTGTGTCTGTATTTGATTCTGCAGGCGTCATCTTGGGAAAACCATGTTGTTCAGTCTTGCAGGCTAAACAGTTTGGTTTCTCCTCACTGTGTTCGACTGTTTGGAATAGGTGTGTGCACTCAGGAGACACCTCACATATATTTTAAGTATAGGGAAAAGGTCAGAAACATACATAAGACTTTGTGAACTGATTGTGTCTTTTACTTTGCAGCCCCAAATCCTGCCAGTATCAGTATATTTAACCTGATGACTCATTCCAGTCTCTTTCTGTCCCTGTGTCTGTCATTGTACATGCAGGTGAGCAGGGCGCAGTTACCATGTTTCCTCTCTTCCTGCTGGATCACCACATGACGGCCAGGGAGCTCGGCTTTTGGAACGGCGTTATCGCAATGGGTTTCTCTATCTGTGGCTCGTCACTGGGAGGCCTGCTGCTGGCACAGTTCAGGTTGCCCACATCTACACTATCGCTCTCACATCTTAATTATCACTGGCATCGCTGTTGTTGATTTTTGTATGGCAGCAGCGTTTTGTTATTTGGATAATTGGATAAAACTCAAATAGTTGGCCTATGAAACTAGACATAGGGTCTTTTGTAAAACTGGTCTTAGCTTCTAGTAGGAGGAAAAAACAATTGGTCTCATTTGAGCAGTGGACCACGGTTTAACATGGAGACGTCAGCCTGGGACGTTCTCTCATCTAAATTTTAGATGGTCCTTTTCCTCTTCACTCTTTTCCTTCCCTTTCCCTGTTCATTCAGTTTTCATCCCCCTCCTCTACCCCTTCTTCCAATTTTTGTATTACTCCTTATGCTCTCTTAATTCTAAGATGTGTGCATGTGCTTGTACGTGTGTGTGCGTGTGCACGCACGCGCGTGTGTGTGTGCGCAGCATATTAAGTAAACATTAGCTTTGTTTGAGAGCTCAGGGACCCCAGTGACTGTTGTGTAGTGTGAGAACAGTGTGAGCAGAAAAAACATTGCACATATATGAGCTGAGACAATTGGCTTTCTGATTAATATATCCAAATGGCTGTGGTACAGTAACTTTGATATATTATGATGATTAATCTAAACCACTATACTGAATTGCCAGTATTTCTTCATATAATATTTGAGCACAATCTTAAAACACAATTTGGTACAAATTTACATTTGAAGACATCTTAACAGTAGGTGATTTTAGCACAGTTGTAGTAGAATAATAGGTCTGATAGTATAAATTTACTTAAGGTTTACAGTTTTTGCCTTTGGCATATTGATATTGTGCCATTTGTGCCTGATGTTTGTTGCATAAGTTTCCGTCTGCTTATATTCGGATTACAGTATAGCACAGCCTTGCCTATGGCCAGTGTGATGTAATGGAAACTATAAATAACAGTGCCTCTATGGTGTTAGTTCCCACATTATGTATTACTCTTGTTTTGAAAAGCATCTAACCATAACTCCCTCCTGCCACCTATACCCAGAAAAAAAAGTGTTTATTAAGTGTATTTAGCGAACTTTCTTCCCTGTTATATGAAGGTATTAGGATGATTAGCGACCTGGTTTGTCTGTTTGGATGAGGTTAAGTTATGTTTTCTGCATTTCTGTATCTGTGTTCTGTGTTTGTCCGGTATGTGTTTGTGTGCTTGCCCGTTTGTTGACATGTATCATGCTACATGCTCTGTCTGATGTCAGTCTTTTAGTCTTTGTGTTGTGTTTTCAGCTGGCTCCCAGGTTTCTTTTTTTCCTCCTGTAAAGTGACACTCACAAACACAGAGCACGTCTCCAAAGGCAAAATTTGTGTTGAAGGGAGAGCACTTTGAAAGGATGTCATTGTCATATTTTGGCTTTTGATCTTTCGTTCTTTCTCTCTAAAGGACTCGGTATCTTGTAAAGGCAGGTGAATGTTCACACACTAACAAAGAGAAAAATATGCTGTAGTGCACTGACTAAAGCAATTTTATTAAGTAAACTCAAAAGTGATGGAGTCACCAAGAACAATTATATGACTTGCACCTGTCTCACATCACGCCTAACACTAATATGAGTAATTTGACGAAGCTGATGAAATTATAAAGTAATTAATGAATGAATTTATACATTTTCTCAGTCTTGGTTAAAATACAATTTGGTTTGTTACATACAAGTTGCATTTCCTTTCTTCTTAATGTCTCTCTCTCACACACACACACACACACACACACCTACACACACACACAAACAGAGAGAGGACTGTGCAGTAGGCCAAGGTCCCAACTCTAAAAGCTCGGTTAGAAGGTTTGTCCTCCCCACCATCAGAAACGGCTGAGTGGTCAGTGAGTGACCCCCTTCACAACTGCCACTGGCAACCTGAGAAGATATTCTATTCTTATCTGGACCCGACCCGTGTGGGGTGGCAGCCAGGCAGGTTCTCTTTCTCTCTCTCTCTTGCTCTCTCTCTCTCTCTCTCTCTCTCTCTCTCTGTCTGTGACACACACACACACACACACACCCTTCAGCATCTCCTGAGAATGCGTGATTTGAAAAGCTGTTATTGAGAAGGGAGGTAAAGGAGCAGCAGAGAGAAGAATGTCTTTAGCATGTGAATGATTCAGGATTGGTTTTCTGGGTGGGGAGTGAGGGAGGGGAAAAAACAGAGAAAGAGCAAGGGAGAGAGAGAGAGAGAGATGTATTGAACAGAAATAAAAAAGTGAAAGAAAGTGGAGGACTAGAAGAAAGTTACTCAAGAAAAGTCTGGTTTGGAATGGTTGCATTCTCCTATTGTATATATTTGTATTGACAGCTATGTCGGATATTCTGCTACATTCGTCAAACCCCTTTTCTCACTGCCTTTTTACACATAAATAATTATATGCAAAAACAAAAACATAAACACAGACTTAGTCTTTTGAGTGGCAGGCATCCTCTGAGTGATTGGCATTATTAATCCCTGATGTCAAACAGTACAAACTGTGTGTGTGTGTGTGTGTGTGTGTGTGTGTGTGTGTGTGTGTGTGTGTGTGTGTGTGTGTGTGCGTGTGTGTGTGTGTGTGTGTGTTAACAATGTTAACAGTGATTAATTATCTCCCTCATGCTGGGGATCTCCTTAGGTTATTGATTACGTCATGAACTAAACCCACAGGGGGATGATTTTCATGCACTAACAGGGAATCAATTAGTGTCTGGGGACTTGTTTACTTTCGCATGTGCACGCATGTTATCTCAGTGTGTGTATAACATTAAAAAGAAACGTACAGTAGAATATCTCTAATTTTAATTGATAGCAGCCTGGAGTCACTCTAACCACATATCACGCTGTGAAACCATAACACGCTTAAAAGTAGGCTATCTCTCTGATTCTTAGCTTGTTTGCTGCTCTCTTCACAGCATTGGGGCTCTGATGCGACGTGTGTTTGTATTAAGAACCATCAGTATGGTCTTCCAGAGCTCTCTACTCACTGTGCTGGAACCATCACCCCTCATGAAAGGTGAGAAACTGGAATACAGTCACAGACTAGGTGACGTCCTCCAAAGTGGAACCTAGTTTCAGCACATATCATTAACACTCGTGTCATTAACACTACAGAACTATGCAATGTATGACAACAAAAACTACAACAAGTGATTAAAAATCTGTACAACAGCTGTAGCACTGTTGCATTGTGGTTTTCTCATAGCATGTTTAGCCCCTGGATATATGATAAATGAGAAAATTTTTGCTGATGGCTGTCAGTGTTGCCGGAAAGTGAGTAATTTGATAGAAAGGTTAAGTAACATACATACATACATCATGACTTTACAACAAACCACCAACTTGACAGTGAAGGCTGTAAATCCTGCTGTATAATTACTGACGCATTCCTTATATCAGACGTCTGTCTAAAACTGACAGATGGTTAATGACTGACTGACAGAAATGTAAAGTATTAAAGGTTTAGCTGATGCCTTAAGGTGCTGGAGTCTAAAAGCAGGTTGTGAACCGCAGGCCTGGAGTAGATACATTTGAGTCAGATGTTCGGTTTAAACAGCACAAGAGTACGTGGTGCAGATGTTGTTGATAGACGATGTGCTGTCTCTCTCCAGAGAGCCATTCTCTTGCTAATGTCTGAATGACAAGTCTGAATCTGTTACACAGCCAGTCGCAAAGCATTTGGGATTCAGATCCGCACCATTCATCTCTGCCAGAGCTGTCTGTTCCCCTATCAAACCTCTCAGACTGAAAGTTGGGGCCTTTTCCTCCTCCACTTTAAACCCAGAACAAAGATCTCAGCAAAAACTCAACCGAAGACGAAGGGAAAAAAAAAAAACAACAGAGGGAAACAGAAAAACATTCAGTTTCTGATTTTTCAATATTACATGATATCTCTCCGCTCCTCCAATCTGATCAGTCAGTGCATCTGTGTGACTCCAGCAGCCTTGTGTCGCTGACTGAAGAGTCTTATTCGGCAAAAGCTCTGGCGGCTTGAGTGAATAATTCAGTGTTAGTGGGAGCAGAGACAGAAAGGCTCTGTGGTTCCTCTGTGTTTCCCCACTAACACTGCTCTGCCACTTCCCCGCAGAGGATACACTGCATGCGTTTTTGGGGACTAGGGGGAGCGGGGCTGGTGGTGGGAGACAGGAGAAGCGACAGCGTAGCATTTACAGCAGCTTTGACTGTAACTTACTTTAACTTTAGCAGACCACGTTGTCACATTATTTGCTTTTCTCAGTAAAACTTGCAGTTTTGTGTCCCCTCCCTCAGGTATGGCCATCCTCAGCATGAGCGTCCAACACTTCCTGGGCGGCCTCATCACAACGCTCACCTTCACTACCATGATGCATTGCACTCAGAGGGCTGAGGAAAGCATTCAGGTAAAAACTGACTTTCTTCATGCCTGCTTTATTGTGGGGGGACCCATATAAGGCTATTATGTAATAATGATGCTCTTATGTCAATATCGTCTGCGTTAATTGTCTCGTGTGGCGTTAGGTCATCTCCTGTGGCTTAACAAACAGACAACACAATCTTTGTTTTCTTTTCTGTCTTCCTTTCCGTCTGTCTTCTCATCTGTCTTGGCTTAATTGTGCTATTTTGTAATGATAGGTCATTTCCTTCAGTCGTCAGTGGGGGCTTGAGAGAAAGAGAAATCATCAGCATATAGCACCACACCTACTGTCACCTATACCTGTCAGTTGTCATCAGCTGTTAACACCTGGAAAGTCTCTTAAGTCTTAGCAGACCCAGTTTCTAACCATCACTTCTATTCTTTTTGTTCCTCCACCCCCACCCCCCCACTGACATTGTCTCCTGTACCACCTCACTCGATTTCTTTGTCATTCTGTAGTCCTTTAAATGCTCTCTTTTCCACTCCGACTTTTCCACTCCTCTACCGTTTTCTCCTCTTTGACATAACTCCTTTTGTCCCTGTCGTAACTGGGCCATCACTGCCTGGAGGTGATGGTTGTTCACACAGCCGTTCAGACGTCACTCAGTCAATCTCTGAAGGTGACAAATTATCATTTAAATTGCTATCACTCCTAAAGTGGAGAAGGAGGATGGGGGTACAAAATCACAGGCTGCAGCACAGATATCAGAATCTGGTTACACATAAAATAAGTAAGAGGAGAGATCCAGTCACAACATGCGACGATAAGAACCAGGTTCTCATGACACATATACTGTTTGCCTCCTCCTGTGTCTGTGTGTGAATCTGTGTGTGTCCACATAGGCGGATGGGAGAGCATTAGCTCACCTGTACTTGTTATGTGTGTATTTGTGCGTTGTTGAAGGTGGCACTATCCAGTGACAGAAAGCTGATACTGTGAGTGCTTGTTAACGATCCCCAGGAGAAAGAAACCGAATCTGTTAAACAAGTTGCTCAGGATAAAGGCACTCCACTTAGCTGTGGTCACACAGGCTCTCAGTTCTCTCTACTTCTGCCTACAGACCACAGCTACAGCTCAGATACGGTGGTCTCGGGGCACCACTGGTTCCTCAACTCTAGTCTAGTCAGATCATTTCATTTTCAGTCTTTGTTTTCTGTAAGACATGGTCTTCAAGGATGTGGCGATTGTGGGTCTACATACCAGTAGAATTGGCACAGAGAAAAACTGTTGTTTTTGTGTAGTGCTTGTAGTGCTCTGGTGTTTTCACATTGACTTCACTGACTAATAATCCATTTTAATCTATAATAGTTTCCAATACATTTTTTGCCAGTTTCATCATTCATTATTTGGCAAAAAGTTGCTGCACAGAAAAAAAAGCAAAAAAGTTTCAGCATTTTATTTTAAAAAAGGTTAGATTAGCATTTCAAAGGTATTTGTTAAATTAGCCTAATTAATTAATTTGGTCAATAGTCTAGGAGTCACTAGAGTCCTTCTGATTTGTTGGACTTGTTGCTCAGGAGTAGGTTCTGAGAAATTAGGTAATCACCCCCCTCTCTCTCTCTCTTGCTGTCTCTCTCTTTCTCTTCCCCTCTCCCTCACCCTCCACCTTGAAAGCCTTAAGGTTTGGGATCAGATACTCTTCTACATTTGGCCTTCTTCCATCGTCTCGGGACATGATCTCACACTGTCTAATACTAAATTTTTTTTCCGCTTTTTCTGTTTATTTCCTCTGCTGTTGTTTCCTTTTGCACATAGGGTGCAAATGGGTTGAGGACACTATGAAGTGTTAACGTCTCCATTCTTGTTTTTGTGACATTTTCCATTTATTAACAATGTCTGTCTTTTTTCCCAACCCCCCCAGGCAACCCACTACAGTTTCCTTGCGACGCTGGAGGTGCTGGGGAAGCTGACGTTCAGCACACTAGCTGGGGGCATGGTGGACTGGTTTGGTTACCAAGTTGCCTTCCTCTTCTTCCTGACCCTCTCTGCCGGGACAGCCCTGCATGTTTGGACGGCTACCTTCACTGGTGCTCTCAGGGAACACCAACTCAAAGAACAGCCCAAAATAAGATCAGGATCTGGGTAAAAGGTCCTGATGTTGAGCCACTTTACTGAAAAAGTCAGTCCTTGAGTCCTTGAGTCCCCGAGTCCCTGAGTACTGAATAATAAGTCCCTGAATCCCATTAGATATTGTCCCCATGGCATAGGCAAATCACATCAGTACAAAAGAACCTGCATAAGTTAAAATTCCCATTCTGACATGTTTTTTAAGAGAAATCAGCCATGTGGTTCAGATCATAGTTGTTTTTGATGGCAATATTGGCCTTACATATTCTTCTGATTTCGATGTCTGAAAATGTCTTAGTATTTACAGCAGCATGATGAAAATTGCAGATACAGATATTGATAAGACTTAGCTGGTTGAGTATTACCATTGTTTAGCAGAGCACCCTGAGCAGTATGGTTCATCGTCTCAGCCTGATGCACAGAATGGGGTTTAATGTGCTTGGCAGTGACATACAGTCATAATGCATGAGAGTGCAGAATAGTACTTTAGGAAACATGATCAAAGCTGTTTTATCATCTGAGCCACTTTTCGCGTCTTAATAAGCCAGCAATATGAGCTGTAGCCAAAAGCAGTATCACTGCTTTGTGATGTTTGCTCTCTGATATTGTACTGTACGTGAGTATGTTAGTCATTCTCATGAGTTCTATGGTTTACAGTTGCTAATGAATGCATCTCTACTACCTCGTATTGGCACAACATGGTACGATGCACAGGAGGCAAATGCACAATTGCTGCACAAAGTAGTGTGTACATTTGTTCACAGAGTGAAGTTTCAACACAGTCACTGTAACAGTTAACCAGTGTAGGTTTTCAGTTACTGGGACTAATTCACTGCAGAAAATGAAATTCAGCTGTTGAATACTGTTTTTTGCTAATTTACATATAATTTGCTAAACATGAGCTGTTTTTTTGTTTTTTGTTTTTTTATTTTGACATAAACCACTTGGATATTTCCAGATAGGCCAAAGCAATATGGTACTAATTATGAAGGAAAGCACCTTCTATTTCATTTTTTACTAAAACGTCCAATAAGCCTCAGCCTTACACACTGCATGGTGCCATCCTGTTTCAGTTTTTTTAAGACTCACAACTCAGTGATGAACTCTGCTCTTGATAAAACTGGAAAGACCAGTGCTACTGGTAAAATGCAGTTGCTGATGAAATATTTTGATCGTTAAGTTTTATGTAAAAAAAAATATGCACATAAAATGTACATATAAAATATACTGTAACTCTCATTGTACTGTCTTCTAGTCATCATATCCTTTAACAATGATTAGATCACGAATGAAAGAGCAGCATAGAATGTTTTTATCACCACACTCTGGGACAACAAAAAAAAAAGAAAATCCTTGATGCGGGTGAATGTATTAGTAGATGTTAAGTCAATAAGTCTAGACACTCAAATTGATATATTTGTGCTGATGTGAAGACAGACAAAGGGATGGTTAAAATAAAGAAAACAGCTGGTCACCTACTGTCACTTATGTAATAGATAGAGATACTGTCTCATATCATTACTGGTTTATCCACTTGTTGCAAAGCACAGCTCTTGTCTCTCGGCTACGGCAATGCACAAAAATAAAGCTGCTGAGTGAAAACTGGAGTCAGTCTTTTGTGTGTGTGTGTGTGTGTCTGTGTGTGTGTGTCTGTGTGGAAGAGAAAGACCAGGCTTTACCACATTTCAGTCCTTGGGGGGGAGAGGTCCTGTGTGGTCTGTAAGGATGCTCCAGCCTTTGGAAATCCACTGTGGCTTATAACAGCTCTGATCACTGTCTCTCTGCAGTGTATTGGCTGAGGGCTACAGGAGTGAATAGGGCCCGTGTCACAGGATCCACAACCCATCCAGCTCTAATGACACAACAAATGCGGTGAAGGAGGATTAGGCCAGCTTACACAGGCCCTCAATACACCTCCACTTTACACTTTCTCACCAGGCCTCATTAGCTGGGTGGACTGTTTGTGTTGTGGGATAGAGAGGGAGGGTTCGAGGAGAGAGGCTTATGTTTTATCCACTCGACATTCAGAGCGAGCTTCTGAAGTAATAGGTCCTTTTAGTTTGCTGCCCTTTGAAATGTCACATGAAACCACCAGGCCGTCGAAACTTTTTTGCGTGTAACTGAGGAGGGCGTCTTTTTTTTTTATGGCGTTCTGAGCAGTATGAGATCCTATAACTCATGACAAAAATGACCCCAGACTGTCAAGAAGCACCTTAGATGCTACACACCCATCAAAATCATCCCGATTCTCCTGTCAGATATTAACTTTTATTTATTTTCCACCCATCATCCTTATGGTCTAAAAAAACAAATTGATGTTTCTGGACAGGAAGCTCGGAAAAGTTTTTGTGATTACACTGTTGGACTTGTTGACAATCATAACTGAATAAAGCTCAGACTCAGGTTCAAACAAAAACCACTGTCTTTACTAGAGCCCCAAAGAAAACATCAAAACACAAGGCGTCCAAAAAGGCAAACAGACCAGACAGGCAAAGGTAAAGCTAGAAACTAACATCACAGAGTACAAAGACAATCTGGCAAGGACATGAGGAGCTGATGTGTGTGCGTGTGCCTCTATATATACACGCACACACACACACACACACACACACACACACACACACACACACACACACACACACACACACGCTGATGTGTGTGCGTGTGCCTCTATATATACACGCACACACACACACACACACACACACACACACACACACACACACACACACACACACACACACACACAGGAATGGTAACGAGGATAATCAGGAGCAGGTGAGTAAGTGGCCGCAGGTGCGGTTGACGAGAGATGGGAACACACAGGAAAAATGAAATGCCACCAGAGGTTAACATACAAAATAAAACAGGAAATAACAATGACACAATGCAGAAAGTTACAATAATAGTGATAATAGTACTGCTTACAACTGCAACACACACAGTGCTCAAGAATGCTCAGCGCCAGAACTGCCGCTGAACGACCCTCACTGTTTTGTAAAAAGGTAAAAGGTGATAGTGCTTCTCTAAAATAAATAAATAAAATAAATCTCCCTTTTACTTTGAATCATCCACAGAGCTCAGTACAAATGAATTCAACTGGAAAGGAGTTCTGGAAAAAAAGACCAAAAAATAAGTAAAATAAAATAAAACAAGCCAAGAAACGTGTTAACTGTGGGAGCCTGCAGTTGTAGAACCTGTGCAGAGGGTGAGCAAAGGTAGGTGCTAGGTGGTCTGCATCCTGCAGCGCTGATGAGAGCGAGACCTCCCACTACGCTTGCCAGATTGGCAGAAACCCCCTGTGGAGTGTCTGAGCGTGGCGCAGGGCCGCCATCCCTGCCACGGTTACAGTGGTAGCCACAGATTGGTGGATCTGACGTGTGTTGTCTCACATGTCGTCTGGCAACTTTGAAAAACAGTAAGAGACATGATGACAAGTGTGAGGCTGGCTGCATCAATGTATCGCACACATAACAAGCACCTTACCGACAGTGTTATCGCAGTATCAGGCAATTACTCAGTGAATGCCTCCCTTTGAACCAGCAGTGCACATGGCACTCATGTTTGTCCATGTGTGTGAATTCCTGAGCTGTTAGATTCCCCAGTGTGGAAGGGTAAGAAAGGACATTCTTTTATGTCACAGCTATTCCATTTCAGCCATTAACAATCAGGCCGGGGCACAAGTCTGGTCACATCACCAACTCTATACCCGTATCACATGGGAGACGCAGCAAAAGGATATGCCTGCTCATTCACCCCGTGCCAAGCCTGAGCTGCTAATCACAGCGTCAGAAGACGCATCACAATGACACCCAGACAATAGCAAACACTGCAATAATACAGCAGATTTTCATGAGCTACCGAGAAAGTTCACTGACAGTTACATCTCTCGCCTGGTAGAGTTACCCCTGGGGAGGGGGGAGAGAGAGGGGATGGGAGGGAGAGAATGCAACATGTTTTAATCTCCGCAAACAAAGGTGTTGTATCGCTTTTTCCCCCCTCCTTTGTCTCGGAGCGCCCCGGGTGAGGAGAGGTGTTGGCTTTTTGCACTGCTTTTGTCCCCTGGCTGGCAGAATGGCCTTATGGGAAACATGAGTGGGCAGGTGGAGGAGCCATCAGCAGCGTCAGGTGTCACGGTGTTTCCTCCACTGGTGTTTACTTTTTGTTTGTTTGCAGAATGAGAGACATAGACACCTCTCTCTCTCTCTCTCTCTCCATCTCTCTCCATCTCTCTCTCTCTCTCTCTCTCTCTCTCAAGCTCTACCCTTCCTATTCTTCAGTCTTCCCACAGTTTCCCTTTGTTTTCCCTGCTCTGTTTTCTCACCCAACTTCTTTGTCCACTCACAAGGAACCTCCACAAGTTTTTTTTTTGTTTGGTTGATGCTTAAGGAAACCTATATTAAATTAATAAATGAAGCAATGAACAATCCATTTTGGAGCATGTATAATATATGAATGTGTATTTTTTTGTCACATGCTTTTGAATTTGTATTTTGCAAGTACACAGACAGAAGATGATAAATTCTTACATTCGATTGGTGAGACATCACAGTTGGAAAAAGCCTGTTCTTTGTTGTGCAATTCATGAACTAATGTTGGAATTGAGAAAATGAGGAGGCAAACATTAACGAGGGAATACTGATTTTTAAATTTAAAATCTGGGTTTTACGTTTATAAATGCATGTGTGTGTGTGTGTGTTTATAAACATGTCTGATGTACATCTTCGTTATTTCCATTATACATATCTATCCATCTATTCTAACTGTTGCTGCTGACTATGATGTAAATAAATCGATTCATTCAAAAATATTACACATTTATGTTTACAGCAGTTACAACATGACCAGCCATATAAATAAATAAGCCATTAAGGTTGAGCCATAGTAATAATAATCTCACACAAAAGACCCAAACATTAAAATGAAG
The DNA here is from genome assembly GCA_016785345.1 of Trinectes maculatus. Lineage (NCBI taxonomy): Eukaryota > Metazoa > Chordata > Actinopteri > Pleuronectiformes > Achiridae > Trinectes > Trinectes maculatus. Next base: position 16,279 of record JAFBJQ010001592.1, on the reverse strand, counting down.
ACATAGAGACAGTAATGTCAACCAGCTACTCTGTGATAATAATAACAATACTGCTAACAATAATGATAAAAACTTGGATTTATGTAGTGCCTTTCAAGATGCCCTTGGCCAATTAAGAGAACTGGAAAATAAAAGCGTTTCTGTGAAAGATTTTGTAGCATGGAAAAGGGGACAACTAAGAGACTGTGTGACAAAACGTCTCGGTATTATGTTACCTGGAAATCCACATGCAGACTTTTACTATGAAATGTCACATGACCTGCATCCGTCTCACCACTTAATGCGTCCAGTTTTAAAAAACTGAGCTCTGTCACTTCGCTGCTGCACAACAAATGATGCTAGGCGTCGTACTTATATTAATGCTGCACAGCCAGGCCACATAAGTTGTAAATGTAAATAATGATCATAACTGTGAGTCTTGTTGTGAGCATTCACGTTCCTTCCTTCCTTCTCAAAAAGGAAGAGGAAAGGAAAGAAGAGACATTGAAGGTAGATGGAGGAAGTATAGAAGAGGAGCAGCTTTAACAGAACAGAACATACAGTGAGGGTTCAGTTTGCTAAGAGCCAGCGACCAAGCCGTAACTTTAGCCCAAGGAGAGAGGCGCGCTGGTGTATTTTCTTCCACTGCAGACAGGCAGATATCTTTACCTGCTGACAACACACACCTGTGTGTGTGTGTGGATCACATGACCTGATCTCCACAGTGGGAACAGGCAGAGAGATGTACACAAACAGAGGGAGGAAACACCGGCAGATTAAAGTTCATATATTTTAATAAGACATTTTTTGCCTGTGTTGTGTCTTAATAATCAAATTTAAATGTCTAGTGCACTTTAGAGAAAGTAAACACACACACACACACACACATTGAATCCAGCACATGACCATTAATCCCTCTCTGTTATTTCAGGGTCTCTGATAATCGTGTTTTCTTTTTGGAAATTACCAGTATTAAATTACCATACACACGCGCACACACACTCCTCTGATCTTAATTTAGAAACAGTCGTTCCATATTGATGAAAGCCTGAGAAAAAATTTCAATTAATTTCTGCTGAAATGCCATGAGTTCACCTTATATGAGCCAGAGCCTCAGAGCAATACCTACAAGCATGACCCCACTGAATAACTTAACACCAGAATAAATTTTATGTTCCGTACTCATTTCTCATTAATAATACACAACTCATTTTCATACAGGATTTCTGCTCCCCACCAACATAATCATCGTCGTCTATTTTTAGGTGCAGGGCCTTAATTGGCATGAATATTCCAATGAGAGACAACGAAGTGCACGTTGAAGATGGCGGCGTAAACAGAGTGTGTTTCTCGGAGAAAAAGAGCGAGAGAGCGAGAGAGAGAGAGAGAGAGAGAGAGAGAACAGTAAAGTAAACACAGAGTACAGTAAACAAGCATGTGCACATCAGCACATTGTGGATTGGGATAGAAATTATGGTATTGTGTGAGTAGTGTGCAAAGAACATCATGTAGGTTTGTTGTAAAGTATAGTGTTTATGTTTGTGTTTACATTTTTCTCCTTTAAGGATTTAATGTCTTGATGCAGATGATGCTCTCTGTAATTGTCTTCAATTCTAAAAGCCAGAGAATATTTTCAAAAACAAACAAAGCTGTAAGTTGCAAAGCGAAGAACTGTAAACCACAAATTTTGCAAAAAAGTGCCGGTGACCCTGCCTTCATGGAGACATAAGAGAAAAGCCTGTGTGCATGTTTGCAGTGATAGTCGTGGCTCTGTGGAGAAACAGCCTGTGTTATCTGGTAACTCAGTGATGGGCTGGGATGTGACAAGCTGCCAGCTCATATGGTGTCGAGCCTGAGTCACTTTGCTCTGCTCTGCCTCAGTCTCCAGGCTCAGACCCCTACAGCCCAACCCACCCACAGTCTCACTCTCTTCCCCTCAGTCACCACACACACACACACACACACACACACCCTCATCCTTCCCCCCAGCCTCATTTGGACCATTAGGATGAAGACAGGAGAAGCCTCGTCCGTCTGCACACACCCCACTTCTTCTCTTTCATTTTCTGTCATTTATTTTGCAGCGGCCTCCCTCCGATCCTTCATCTTGCTGCCTGCACATGTGGACGACCCGTCGGGACTAGTTGTTGATGTTGATCTATCTATCTTTAGGTCTGCTGTATCTATCTAATGCCCATCCTCTGCTTCTCTGCTCATTCATAACAACAGCAAAACTCCATCAACTGCTCAATGAGGAGTTGCTGTTGGCAGAGTCGATTATATCATGTTCCAGGACTATGTTATTTCAGTATCTCCCAGGGAAATCATTCTTTGGCTGGGAACAAAATCTATTGTTTCTTAGACTACAGTCATACAAGACTCAAGTTTCTCATAATCCCATATCAGAATATCTGTCGTATGAAACCCAGGCTATGAGTAACTGGTGAATGTCAAATTTGTTATACTGATATCATTTACAAAATGTGTATTATGCTGAAGTGTAACGAGACATAGATGTTGATCTCAACAACAGCTTCCTTTCATACTAATTGACAGTTTAAACAATGAACTCTGTTGAAATTTTATGAGAATTATTTGGAATACTACTGTCATAATGTAAATGTCCACACAGGCAATTTTCCCTGCACGCTCCACTGGTGCCAAATGAGTGAACCTCCACACAAAAACAAAAACACAACATGCGCCAAAAAGCTGCAGCTGAGGTAGTTTGCTTTCTGATATGATCATTGAACAGACCCCAGGTCTTAAATTATGATCATTCCATATATCTCTAAATACGTGCAGGTAATTGTATAATCAACCACCACAGAATACGTCTTTATAGGCCACACCAGACATCAAACACCTCCAAGGCTCATAATATTTCCAGTGTTATGGATAAAAACGTGTTTGTGTGGGAATATGTGAAACTTTCACAACTTCCATACACCTGCTATTGCAGGATGGCTGAATATGTGATGGGTGTGTAGAAAACATGAAGTGATAGGGTGATGGAGAGAGAGGAGGGAAAGGGTGGTGATCTATGGTGGAGAGGAAGTAAGGAATGGGAGGATCAGAGGATGGGGTGGAGGTGGGGATGGGGGGGGGGGTACAGGACCATTACTGCATGGTTAGACATCATCACTGATTCAGCCTCAGGCCAAGGTCACTAATGGGGGGGGTCCCTTTGCCTTCCTTTTCCTCTGTCTCTCACACACAACAACCACGTTCCAAATGGACACTACATGGATTTGTACATGCTTCAGTGCTCAGAGCTACATCAGCAGACACACGCACACACAACTGAGCTGCCATATCCAATCCAATAAGGTATCCGTGCAGTTTTCAATAACAAATAGCTGAATCTATCAATCCCTCCTGGCACCATAAACAGCTTCTGTCTTCATTTTGATGCAGCTCTGAGTTGTAGCTTCAAAAGCATTGAAATTGCGTCAGTATTAGAAAGTGTATTGCCATTTATGTCTACTTTATTCTATTTACCTCTCACCTTAAACACCACACCACAGCCTTTGAGGGGAAGAGGCTTATAATGTCACACTGCTGAGAAAAGCCAACTCATCCCCACCAGCATTTGTTGTGCTCTGCTTAATCTAAATCAACTGCTAAACCCCCCGCGACAGCAGCTCCTGTGCTTCAAGCACTGAATCACAGTCTGAGAGGGAAACGACAGCAGCAACAAAGATGAGAGAGAGAATAAGCAGAGTGGAGACAGAGAAGGTAATGAATCCAGAGAAAAAAAGATGGATGTGGGAAACAGACAATGCGAGCGGGAGGGATACAGTAGAGTGGTAGTGTATCTGGTGGGAACATCAGGGGGTGTAGTGTGTTGACTGATGTAGACAGCTGGACATGGATGTTTTAATCTGTCTAAATAGGATCTGCCCAATGCAAGCTTTTTCTCCCAGACACCAGGTCTGCACTGCGGTTGTGACAGCCAGACGACAGCATGGGACCACAGCACTCAGACAACACTGCTGCTGAGTGTGTGTACGCGTGTGTGTGCGTGTGTGTGTGTGTGTGTGTGTGTGTGTGTGTGTGTGAGCAATATGCGCATGCATCTGTGTGAAAAAGCAAAGGTAAAACAAGGCAAACAACGAGACAGGCAGTCCTAATGTCTGTGAGTCAGATAAACTTTGTAGATTTTGTTTCAGGTTTGGATGTAGGGCCAAAGGTTTGTGGCTATGCTACATTCAGGTGACAGCTGTGATGTAACACAGTGGGTTTCTATACAGGTCGACTACATCTCCAGATAATCATCATTTCAGGACGATTTTATTTTCCCCACTGCTCCACACAAATCTGATCATTTTCTAAAAAGGTGTCGCACATTTGAGTCGACAAACTCTTTATGTGCTTCCAGGGCTGAATTTCTATGAGCTGTTGTTTGTATGGTGGATTGATATATATGTATACGTATATACATATATACATACATATATGTATATGTGTGTGTGTGTGTGTGTGTGCTATATGCATATATGCATACATGCATATATGCTATGCTATATTTTCTATTTTTGTTTCACAGAGAAAGCAACATTGACGTTTGTAAATAATTTGTTGAAGTGTAGATTTTTCTCCTGGGCATTGTTTTGGTGTATTGTTTGTTGGTGTACAATCTTATATGGGTATATAATGCTTGTAGTAGGCTGGGTGTCAGTCTGGCCTACTGTCAACTCTGGCTAACAGGCTCTCGGGGCCCCGGGACCCAGAGATGGTGATGGGAATACTGTTTAATTGGGGTAATCGGTGCGCTTTTAGGGACCTGCTTATTAAGAGAAACCCCTGACACACACACACACTCACATATACACACAGTCGCCTTAGCATAGACAGACAGACAGGCAAAGTGACAGCTCTGCCTCTCACCACCCATTGATTCACCCAGATCCCTGCATCAAAGATCCTGAATAAAGAGGTGGGGAAGCAGCGCATGATCACGAAGGAGCGTGCCCACGAGTGCATGTGTGTGGCTGATGCTGACATCTCAGTAACACTAACAATGTTTAACAATACTTAAATGTGTCAGTGATACAGTGCCTATGCCTGGAGAGAGAGACTGGACAAAAGTTGTGGAGAAGAAAACACTGAGCTCACAGATGTGATTATTTTTATTTTTATTTTTATTTTTATTTTTATTTTTATTTTTATTTTTATTTTTATTTTTATTTTTATTTTTATTTTTATTTTTATTGTCCTAATAAATCCTAATTTTACTAAATGAAAAACTACATACATGTGTGCCCTCTTCTGCTCATTCACTCACAGTGTATTTTTATACACAAACATATTCAAATCTGGTTTTGCTGATTTACTCTGCATTGCTGAATATACTTTATCATCATTATCATTATCATAAAAAGAATGCTAATTGTCTTTCATATTATGTAGCCTACTCGTTAACCAGTGTACAAATCTTAAAATACATTTTAGCAAATATGTATCCTCCTGTATAATCTTATTTCTTGTGCCTCAGAGTGGAATTACCTTTGAAACCCCTGCACTGAGCATGCTCAGTGTGATTTAACCACCTGACTTTAACCAACAGTTTAATACATTGTCTGTGGTAACAATGACTGAGATTGTTTTATCTTGTCCCATCCTGCTTTATTGTTGTTGTAAGAGAGGGGGGATTGAGGATTAGACATTGTCTGACTCTAACCCCTAACTGCACATGCGCTCGCACACACACACACACACGCGCACACACACACACACACACACACACACACACACACACACACACACACACACACACACACACACACACACATACAGAGAGAGAGAGAGTGAGAGAGTGAGAGAGAGAGAAATCACAAGCAAACCTTCCCTGCCCCCAAATGTACATTTTTGCCTCACAATTAAAATTTTGTCTGATAAAGAATAAATTACACTGATAAAAAAAAAGTAAATTTAAATGTTAGAATGATCCTGGAATTTTTTAACTTGTCAACTACGTAGACGCAAAACGTGATGTCTTGTCCAGCATTATTAAACCTTAAACGCCCAAATCCAAAATGTTCCGTTTTTGAATTGATTCACCTCTCTCATTCCGTCCAGTTTCCTACCTCCCTCCTCTTTTCACATTATCCATGCATTCTTAACTTCATGAACAACTCTGTACCACAGCCTTCAGAGAGGTGAGGAGATGGGAATTCTGTTTCTCCTCACTCACTCCTCCTAAGACAAAAGGTCTTTTATGCTTCGTCATGTTTTTGTTTTCTTCTGGTTGTACATGTGGAGGTGTTGCCCCGGCCTGGCCGAGGGTCAGTGCATATTGTTTCTGAAAAACAAAAGGATGATGACGTGATGTCATTGTCTAGACTCCATGCAAATGAACAAGGTTCATAAAAACCTCTTGCAAGTGTGCCTACAGTGTTTGCAAAGCCACGTGAACGTGCGTGCGCCACCCCCCCAACCCCCCCCCACACACACACACACACACACACATCAGCACACACTACAATAAACCATACGCACACACAGAGTGGCAGACAAAGTGGGAATGATTATGGTAATGATAATAATCATGACTGTCATCACCTCCTCCTGCAGCATGTTAAAAATTAATCTGAGTTAACGGTAATCCACGTCTCTTCATTAGATTACTGGTGTGGGGAGGGGAGAGTCACAGGCCATCTGTACATCATTAAGAGAGTCTCAGAGACAGGACTCTCCACCACCAGCAACTTCCTCCATCCCTCCATCTCTGCCTACTACTGTGTCCATGTTCAACCACATTACCTTGTACCACTGCTGCTCAGTCTCCTCCTCTCTGTCCTCTCTATAATTTATTCATATTAGTCTAGATGTGCATCATGTTTACAAACTAAACCTGCTGACATATTGGAGAATCATGCAGATGTAAGACAGCTTCAGTCCTTTATCAATATTATCACATTTCATTTCTGTAAAGCCACTGGGCATAACTCACTGCCTTTTGAGGCACTCCCACAAAAAAAACACATTGTTGAATTAAGTCTAATCAAAAGCCTTCATTTCTGCAGGATAATTTGTGTCAACAGCAAAGGTCAAAAGTCAGGGTCAGCCATGGAGCTACAGTACAGCATCTCCGCCTGGAGCCGTACAGCTCATTGTCTGGCTCAAGGTCAACAGTGCAACGGCTTAAATCTACAGCACCGGGGTGATGTTTTTCCATCACTGAGAGGCTCCTCCGCTGCCAAGCAAAATTGAAAAAAATGAAAAAAATGAGAAAAAAAACCCATACAGAATAAGCCTTGACAGATTCATCATTGACTCATGTTGCTCCTGTCACTGGAACAAGAACAGACAGGCAGAAGCAGATGCTCAGGGGCATGAACAGAAATGACAATAAAAGGCATCGAGATATAGGCAGGCAAATAAAGCAAGTGTTTGAGCTACAAAGTTGCAGACAGACAGAAATAGAGAAATAAAATAAAGTATTTCTATTGTGTTTCAGTTTTGAGGTGCTGGGCGACAAATGCTGTCACCTTTGGCTATAGCTAACTATTTGTTTTTATCCTTTTTTATAGTTTTTACTCTAAAGAGGACAAAGCAGCTGCTAAGACAACAACCAAAATGGACCATGCTGACAAAAGCACCTGATATTCTCCTTTCACTACCAGCATTTCCCAGATACACTAATACTAAACTACTCCTTTAACACGTTCGAGTGACTGCAGACGAGGCAGAGCTGTAATTAGGCAAAGGACGAGGTGCTGAGCATGAACAGTGCAGCAAATCACTCCAAGGCCTGTGATAATTGACAGCATCTGTGCCTATATTTCAGTGTGTGTGTGTGTGTGTGTGTGTGTGTGTGTGTGTGTGTGTGTGTGTGTGTCGGGGGGGTCGCTCCCAGGTCTGTCCACGCGCCACTGTCTGCAGCACAACCAATGAACAGTGTTTTCCAAGTCCATCGTTTTCCGCCTCCCACATCAGGGTGTATTCTCACAAAGTGATTGAGCCACAGTGTCACGTCAGCATTGGAGTCTTCCAGTCTCAGGTGTGGGTTTACATGGCTTTAACCTCAGCCGGCACTTTCAGTTATTTTATCACAACAGATGAGCAGAAGAAGAAGTTCATCAACTTTTACTGTTCAAAAAAGTTCAGCTGCTCCTCCTCCCAGAGCTTTTGTCTCCATCAGAACGCCATTGGTTTTTTTCTTTGAATATTGTTTGGAGGCCGATCTTACAGCGTTTCTTGGTGTACATGCGTGAGTGTGAGTGTGTGTATTGACAGATGGTTGTCAATTGTATGAGACCTGGTCTGCACATTCATGTGATGGAGGCAAAGAAACATAGTAAACATATGCAGAGGACAGCAGGATTCACTCACTGGAACTAAACGATGCACATTCACAACACATGCCAAACACACATCGACTACATCAATTACATGTATGCTCTGTAATATAAGAACTGCATGTCAGTGTGGTATGACGCAGGTTGTGTGACTCATGTAACATGTTGTGTAATCGAAGCTGAATCTCCTTTTTTTATATAACATTATGTTTGATTCTGGAGATGTGATGTTCAAATGAAATCATTTGTCGACATGTCAGAGCAGGAGTTAACATTGTGAGAGAGAGTTGGTGTTGGAGAAAGGGATGAAGACGGTGTCAGGAAAGACACATGATCAAGAAAGTGTCTGAAGGTGGCAGGAAGAGACAGATGTGTAATGATGTGAAAACAGAAATGAGATAGTCTAACTTTCTCAAGCTGAGAGCTGCAGACTTGTGCTTGACCATCTCACTCTGTGTGTGTGTGTGTGTGTGTGTGTGTGTGTGTGTGCGTGTGTGTGTGTGTGTGTGTGTGTGTGTGTGTGAAGGCCCACGTCCTTCTGTTGGCCCCGCCTCTCCACGCGCAGCAGTCTAACCGTTCCTGACAGTCAGTGGCTCATTAGAGCTGCTGTTCCATGTTCCTACCTCTATCTGCCCGCTCCCAGTTTCCTGGACCCAGCCCCCCAAACAATATGTGTGTGTGTGCGTGTGTGTGTGTGTGTGTGTGTGTGTGTTGTGTGTGTGTGTGCGTGTGCGTGTGTGTGTGTGTGTGTGTGTGAAGGCCCACGTCCTTCTGTTGGCCCCGCCTCTCCATGCGCAGCAGTCTAACCGTTCCTGACAGTCAGTGGCTCATTAGAGCTGCTGTTCCATGTTCCTACCTCTATCTGCCCGCTCCCAGTTTCCTGGACCCAGCCCCCCAAACAATATGTGTGTGTGTGCGTGTGTGTGTGTGTGTGTGTGTGTGTGTGTGGGTGTGTGTATGCGTGAGTGCGTGCGTGTGTGTGTGTCAGCTGGCTGCACTCAGGCCTTAGCCTGGACAGGCATGGGTGGTGGTGGGGAAGAGGGAAGAGGGAGTCAGGGCCTATTCACCGGCACAAAGACATAATTAACCAAATTGGCAAATGGTTCGAGAAACCGCCACATGAACATTGTGTGCTCGTCTTTGGTTGCTATAGCAACTCTAAATTTGTGTGTGTGTGTGTGTATGTGTGTGTGATGCATCCGATGTCCAAAATAAAAGTCACAAATGATTACCGACCCACTAACACACACACACACAAACACACACACAAATTCTGAGGTTTTGGTTTTTCTCTCGCTGTCTCTTCTTCAGTCATACGCGTCATCATCCAAACATGCAAAAAGGACAAATCCTTTCCCTGAGTTGTCAGGACGCATTTCAACTTACACAAAACTTTCATCGTTTAAAATGAAACATTCAGATCCAGATGAGAGTCAAACTCAATACAGCATTGCATATCACTCGTGTGTATGTGTGTCTGACCCTCCCCACAGTGAGTCAATGAGGCATTGATCATCACAGTGACAGTGGGACAGACATCAAGGACAAAGTGCTTGTAGATCAATAGCAGCAGGACTGCACTGTGTGTGTGTGTGTGTGTGTGTGTGTGTGTGTGTGTGTGTGTGTGTGTGTGTGTGTGTGTGTGTGTCTGTACTGCTTTTCATATTATAGAAGAAAACATTTCATATTGAAACTGTGGCTGCATAAGGCTTCACTTTATTTATCAAATATAGATTTTAGGACAATACACAAGTTGAAATGGAGTTGGTTTGTACGTCTAAGCTACACTAAGTTTAGTCCAGAGAAAGTTGCTCTGTTGCAGAGTTACAGTAAGGTTGTGAGTGTGTGTGTGTTTGTTTGTTTGCTCCTCCCGTCGACTCCAGCCCCGTTTTGAGGTTAGTTTCTGTAAAGTTGTGCCTTTTGGCACCAAACAGCATTGTGCTTTGGGAGCTTGATGCTTCGTTAAAGATAAACTTCAGGTCTGAGTGAAGAGTTCACTCTTTCTTGCTCTCTTCCCCTCCCTTTGTCTCCCTCTGTTTCTTCCCCTCCCATCCCTCGCTCAGCCCCCAGAGTCCCAACAAGAAGCAGCAAACAGCTTGTGCATCCCTCATACCAGGAGAAAGTGCCCCATTTTCATCTGTTTGAATCTGACATTTTTGGCACATTAAATATTGGACATTAATAAATTAAACGTAATGAACTGACATGAAAGAAGAATAAAGTCCAATGGTACAATGCAAGAAAGTATGAAAGGCAAGAGTGTGAAAGCAAGAAGCACAACAACAAAAAAGAAGGCTCAAACTTTTTTCTTTAATTCCAATTAACCATCGCCTTCTGTGGCCATTGGAGATTATTTTTCATGTTCACTTATTCAAACAAATATTGAATAATTTATTATAGCGGGAATAACAACATGAGGAATCACAGCACTCTGCCAGTGGAGGGAAAGAGGTCTGTCTATAAGGGCTGTAGTGGAGGAGCGCTTTTAATAAGTGTGACTTATTGGTCATTTAATCTAATTAGACCTCCGCTGGGTGTTTTGTAACATTGAAATAATCATAACTGCTTGAAGGGAGATGACGCAGCTGATCTGTGACCAGTAACGACACTAATTTACTGGCTGATTAAATAAATTCCAGTATATCCACTGCTCAATTTTGGATCAGTCATTACAAAATCATATCTCTCTCTCTCTCTCTCTCTCTCTCTCTCTCTCTCTCTCTATATATATATATAGAGAGATATATACGTGTGTGTATATATATATATATATATATACACACACGTATATATATATATATATATAGGGGATGTTGATCTGTTGGCTATAATATTACACAGTGGAAGCATGTACATTAAGCATCAGTCATGCATTTTTAACACCTGTACCGTGTGTACATGGTTCAACCTTATCTGTGTCAGTGTGTGTATGTGTGTCAGAGGCCTGTATGCAGTATGTAGGTCATTGTAAGTGATACCAGAGGTCACACCCTATTATTATGTTGCATAACACATTGACTTCCACAGGTCCCATAGCACTCCTCTTGTCCCCCTGCTTATCAGTCCAACTACAGTGTATGGGGCTTCAACACATGTACAGTTCTTGTCTCAACTCCATCATGATAAATGATTTTTAATGTCAGCCTTTTGCTTTTTTCCAACGTACAATGGCATCATTAAAAAAAAAATCTTATTTTCCATCACGTCAGATAACAAGTCTTTGTTGTGTGTCCATGCCCATTGTGCACGACAAAGAAGCACGTTCTGATGTGGTGCCAAAATTGTCAGGATGACGTCATTCAAATGTGCGCTCCAAAACTGTGACAAAAGACAGATGAAAAATGAACCTGGCTTTTAATGTGACAGTGCTGTCGTCAGTGCTCGGTTAGATAGAAGGACGAACCCTGCTTTACCATGACAGTTGTATACACGCAGTATGAGGCAAATACTGTTATTCTGTGTCAAAGCATCATGTTCTGACCTTTCACCTAAACTTCCTCCATAAACATCATCTGTTGCTCGAAAAATAACGTTGGCTGAAATCCTCCTTTGCTCCATTATTACTGCTGCTAGAGACCTGTGTCACAGAAACATATATTTACCAATAAATGACACTGATTTATTGTGCTCCTCTTGTGAAGATCATTGTATGGATAAAATTAGCATTGGATTGCGTTTGCCATTGGTAATGACAGAGAAGCGTTATTACACAAATGAGCAAAACAATTCTTGTTCTCTATTCCTGCTCTCTCCTTTGGCATCCAACCTTGGCGTTCGGAGTAAATTACTGAAATTCCTGGAAATTGTGGCCTCTCTCTTCTCTGTGCTGTTGTTCACTTGCTCATTCTCAGGTGTAAAGAAACACACCCACAACTCGAGGAAGCTCTGAGCAGCACTGGGGTTCTTATGTTTCCAATTTCAGAAAGACAAAGAGCACAGCGAGCCGGTATTTGTTACAGCAACAATGAATGGAACAACAAGTGCATTGTATTTTGCATCTGTATCAGTGGCTGGTGTTTTCCCTGTTGAGCGCGGAGGCCTGTGATTTACAACACCTTGTTAAAGTGAATATGTGCGAGATCTGCTGGTAAGTTGCAAATTGAACCTAGCTGCAACTGTGTGCCTGTGTAGCACCTCAGGACCAATTATCTGTTCCTCTCATCCTCCTCTCTAAGCAAAAAGCCCCATTAGTGGTCCATAAAGATATCGCAGATAGACCAGAGACCAATTAGGTGTCCCTAAACTAATAACAGCAGGTAGACCAAGTGCAAACACAGGCGTCCAGTCTGCATCCCCTTCTCACAGCAGCTTGTGTCACAATAGTATGTTGTGTTTAACAAAGCCCCGAGGCCCAGTCTGCACCGTTGCACTTAACAAATCTGTTGACAACCACATCGCTACACATGTAACAAGAACAATTGACAAATATAAACAAGATAAAGTCTGTTTTCTTAAATGAATTTTCACCGACGTTTCTTTGACGCTATGCTTTCTATGCATCACAGATGCTGGACAAGGAATCGATCAAATACCCAAATCATGCTCAGAGTGATATTTATTAAGGAGCACTCCTGACTTGAAAGCTTGGCTCCAGCTCATATCTGACTATGATGCCAAAATGTGGCACCACAATCCCATATGTCCCACCCCGACCCATAAGCTCCACCCAAACCTCCCCGGCACCCTCTCCTGGATCGGGCATCCAGAAGGGGTTAGGCCAGGGCCGCAACCAAAGAACCATGAGACACAAGTCCTACGAGCAAACCAGAGGGGAGAAGAGAGAGGAGGGAGATGAATGGCAGCGATGGCGAGGAGGAGGAGATAGAGGGGGGAAATGGACTTCAAAAACAACAACAACGGCAAGAAAACAAACAACAGGGGAGAAAAAAAACAAGCAAGAGAAAAAAAGAGACGAGCAGAAGGAGCTCAGAGGCACCAAGGTCCTTGAACTAATTAAGATGATTTGCATTTATTTATGAGGTTTAATGAGCAGCTTTTCAATAGTTTGTTTTCCCCTAATATGAATATTTCCTTTTCATTCTGTTACATAGTTGGAAAATCTCATTCTTTCCAATGATCACATCCCGGCCTTTCCGCTGCTGGAAGATGCAGTCGCCATTACTGCGAGTTTGTTTACCGTTTGTTTGTTGGTGTTGAACTTTGAGGTGTTTACAAGCAAACAAAGCCTCTGAGGTTCTAACTATTGTTGTCCTCGCAGGCCTGCAGTGTGAAGCACTAACATACATTTATATTTAAACACATATTAAGCTGTGACTAAAAAAAACAAGCATCTTGGATCATCAGCAAATGGAAGAAACATGGATCTCAGGAAACAAGTTAACTTCCTTATGAGATCAATAAAAGAGCCATAACTGATAACTATCAATTTGTTAGTGGAGATACCACAAACAAATTGATAGATAGACTACAAAACACAAATATTGCACCTCACGGTGCTGTTGATTGTTTAGCAACATTGCTAAAATGTTTCAAGGTGGCCCAACAAATGGCATCTTTCAAATTTTAGTTTCAGCATTTCCCCACTAGCGTCACCATTGAACCTAAATGTAACCTAAAACTAATAATAACGGGAAAGAAAACATATGTTAGTTTGAGAGAGTAAGTAGTAATTAGCAGCTACCTGACAAGTGTACAACTGTGTGTAAAACTGTGTTAGAATGGTTAGCCGTTACAGGAAGTGTAATGATTATTGGGTAAACAGCTAAACCTTCATCCCCCCCCCCCCCATTCTTTACAACTTTGTGGTTTCACATGTGGGACATCAGGTCCACAATCTGTCTGCCTCTGTACGTCAGTGCAGGATGGATTGATTGTTTCCAGCAACGTTATAATCACCACAAAAACAGGGGACAAAATCAATGAGTAATTCCCAGCAGATGTTAATCAGAATCCTGTTTACCTCCTGCTGCATACAAGCACAATTTTCTGATCATCGCTGACAAAGACCATATTATCCAGCCGTTCTGGTCGGCACGCAGGATTTCACCGGGAGGCCCTGTGGCTGCACACAGGAATATGAATTGATGAATGAACGGATGAATCCACAGCAACACTATTGAATGTTTATTCTGCAGTGTGTGTGTGTGTGTGTGTGTGTGTGTGTGTGTGTGTGTGTGTTTTTTCCTCGGAGCTGAACCCTGTCGGCCTGGCCAACAGTCCCCATGGCCATATGGCTTAGTGTAATTATACATAAAGTAATTCTCTGTGAGGTTGGCGTTCATTTGGAAATTGTGTGTTGGTGAGTGTGTAATGAATCTGTGTGTGCTTGCAACTGTCAGTGTGTATGTTCATATATGTGCTCTCTTCTGAGTACATACAATATGTATATGTATGGGCGTGTACGTACACTATGCCAGTGGGTAGTAAACAGATGGGGATTATAATGGTAACACAATTACAGAACAGCTCTGCGAGCTGTAGTGACTTATTTGCTTTTGATTTCATGTTTCAAATACAGTATGTTTTAGTTCATGAGCTGTATATATTCCCTGTCAGGCTTATTTGAAGGACGGTTATCTTTAGCTTAGCCTTAACTTTTGTCATTAACCTCATAAAAACAATGCACCACTTTATGAACCAGTCCATAAAGTGTGACACATTGTGTGATAAGTGTTTTAGCTGTATTGGAAAAGGTTGTCATTATTCACCAAACTGCACCATATGCAAATTTTGCAATGCAATAGGAGATTTTCATTCCCTACAACTTTCCAAACTTTATTACTACATTGTCAAAAACACTGCATGTGTTAGAATCTGTAAGGTAAAATCATATGCTCACTATATCTGCAGTTATGGCAGAAAATTGGGTAATCAAAACATTTTAATACATTTTACGCATGTGTGTCTGTATTTTCTTTCTAGTTTAACAATTATTTATGACATTATACAAGCTGCATAATGGCCAACATAAGAAAATGCACTGTAAGACAGTCTTCAGTAGCAATATTGAACAATGACACTCAAAAAAAGCCCTCAGTTTTCCAGATGATTGAAACACATGACTAGAAAACTACAAAAAAAAAGGGATTCAAGCTGTCAGAATGAATCTCCTTGTTGATGGGCATGAGACAACATGTGCACTGTCACTGCCATTACTCGAAGGGTTTTCCTTGACGACAGTAATCAGGTCTGTCTTGTACTGATTTTATAGTCATTGCTGACACTTCATACAGTCTGTCACCAGTCCACATCATGCTGGATTTACCTGGGCTGGACAGCAGCCACCTGACGCAGGAGGATGATGAGGGCAGCTGAAGAGAACTACCAGGTGATGGAAATTAATTTGACAACCATTCTGCTTCCCAGAGCGCACGCTACACGCTACACACTACACAAGACCACCACTCCTACACTCCTGCCCCTGTATGGATTATCAACATTTGCCTATACAACCATGTATAAGTGTTTCTGTGGTATGTATGAGTGCATCTATTTTATGTGTGTGTTGATGATTTGCCTGTGTATTTGATGTGATTTATTCTATAGCCCTACCTCCCTCTCGTTCAGTTTATCTGTGTGGGAGTGTGTGTGTGTGTGTGCGTGTGTTTGTGTGTGTGTGTGTGTGTGTGTGTGTGAGGGTGATGAGTTGTGACAGGTGTTGTGGCCGCTAGTGCTGTAGGAGAAGGAGGAGGGGGAAGAGGGGGTGGAAGAGGGGAATGAGTAAACGGGAGCAACACAGATGATTATTTAATTACTGTCTAATACTGTGCCTCCCATCCCCTCTCTCTCTTTCCCTCTAATACTGTGCCTCCCATCCCCTCTCTCTCTTTCCCTTCTCTCACACACACACACACACACACACACACACACACACACCCCTCCGTCTCACTCCCCCTTTTTCATCCTTTCTTTATTAATGAACAATCCGGGCCTTTCCACAAATCCGCCAGGGCTTACTGTACCCCCCAGACACTGTGTGTGTGTGTGTGTGTGTGTGTGTGTGTGTGTGTGAGTATAAACATTATACACACTAGAAC
>JAFBJQ010001591.1:356040-416733 GCA_016785345.1 Trinectes maculatus | reverse complement strand
CAGGGTGCTAATTTGTGGGGGTGGGGTGTTAAGGGCGTTGCTCAAGAGCCCAACGTGGTGGACAGTAGTGTAGAGATGGTGGCGCTTCACCCAACTCTCGGTCCCGTTGCCTCTCGGCCACCACTCCCCAAGAATTATGAAAGTCATTCAAGCCAGTCAGGTGTCAAACATAGAATCTTCTGAGTCAGGTGTGTTATCCATTGCACCACTGGCCCCTGTGGTGTCAGATAATTACCAAGTTTAATGCCATTTTACGGGTTCTAGAAAAGATGGGTTCTAAAAATGGATGAAAGCTGATGAAGTCCATATTGTAGTTTCTCTTTTGTTTGAAGGCAGTTGGCAAGTGTCTATTAGGTGCATCAAGAATGGGTTGAATGTGTCCTTCTCATTCAACCCAGTTTGAGTTTTATTTTATTTATAGTTTTCCCTTTTAAATAAAACAATATAAATAAACTCCAATACAGGGGGTCCTCGAGTTACGGCGGAGATCCGTTCCTGAGAATGCGTCATAACCGAATTTCGACGTAAGTTGGAACATACATTCATAAGTAAGGTAGATACTAAGTTGTGCCACCAGATGTCGCTATAACACCACCCTAAAATAAGAATTTACTATGGTGAACTGCCTTTTGTCACCGTAGGGGTTGAGATCACGAGTGTAATGAGCATTTCTTTTAGATTTCTGTTATCAACCGTGTAGACCCTGTGTTGTGAATAAACCTACGGTATCGCCACGATCCCGAACCCATCTTTGTCTGTGTGCATCTCCCCCCCCCCCCCCCCCCCCCCCCCCCCCCCCCCCCCCACCCCCCCCCCCGCCAGCCGGCCATTTCACATAAGTAAACACAACGCAGAGTAGCCTAGCTGTGCTGTGGAGGTGTTGGAGAGCCGGCACCAACTAATTCCCGTGCGAAGTCTGTATGTATATACGGGGCAAACCGCTTAAGCTGAAACAAGGAAGTTCATGGGAGATGTGTCGTAAACACGAAAACGTCGTATCTCGAGACCGTCGTAACACGAGGACCCCCTGTAATGACACACATGGATTGGGGATGAAGCATCAGTGTCATATAAGCATTCAGTTACGAGAAAAAGTGATGAACCATAAGGTCCAGGGAATTGGATGTGTTTTATACTTCACATGCACTTTTCAAAGGAGTCTCTACTTAAGAAACTAGGTTGTGAGGGGTAAGAATACGACGGAGCTTCCATTTTTTTGATTGATGTGGTTTTCAGGTCGATTAATCTCACAACTTGACCATCTTAATCGGGCCAAGGATAGCCAGAGAAGAGAGAGAGAGAAGTAACTGACACACAAAGATGTGAGGAAGGGAACTGGGAGGAGGACGAGGCTCTGAAAGGCATGATGGGAGGCAGGAAGGCAAAAATAGACACAGTGAAAAGAAAAGGAGAGCGGGCGTCGGAGAAACGGCTTCGCGGCAAGAGATAACATGGCACAGCACAGGAGAGCAGCCTAATAGGCCACTGCTACCTTGAGAAGTGTAAAGTAGGTCTGGACAGTGCAGGCTATTTGCAGACTGAGCAGTATTACACATTGTTAATAGGTTTGACCAGGGCTCTGCTCATTAATCAGAATGGGAGCAGACATCAGCAGCAGAGGAAGAGACTAGGAGAGGAGAAGGAGGAGAATGATGGATGGAGGCAGACGTCGGAGGAGGAAAATGAGGTTTCTTGGAGCAGAGGTGAGCGCCTTTGTGTGAGGGCTCCCTCCTTCCCTCACCTCTTAAGCTTTCTGGTTCAGTGCTCGTTTTCTTTTTCACCTCACCCTCACTGAAATCTGCAGCTCAGTTTCCCTTTATTTAAGGCGTCTTCACATCTAATCATTAAGTAGTTTACACTTGTTACTCACATGCACTACCACTGGTACCACCAGCAGCTTAGCTCAGCAAAAAGCTTGGACCGGGTCAGAATCTCCATTGGCGCCTGGCACTGTCTTAAATCCTGACGTTATTTACCAAGGTGCATTCAGCTCCGTGTGGTGCCTGCTTTGTTGTAAATGAAAGGTAGAGAATGCAGGATGCCAACTCCATTCAGTGGCACTGCTGGAGAAACAACTCTCCATTCACACCTCAACTCCATCAGATATTACATGGACTTTCTGTTACGGAGGTGGCAGGTTAATTTCCAGTAAATCTGAGACTCAACTGTGTCGTGGCACGAAAAGATCAGAAATGCATCTGTGAGATCAGCTTTGAAACGGCTGGTGGCCGACACACTGTATGAACTTTAGCAAGCTACCGCCCAATTATTTGTGCTAAACTAAACAAATAAGAGCTTATCAAAATGTCATACCATTCATTTCCATGGTGATTATGATTTAGTGAAATAAATATTAAATGTCAGTCTATAGTATTTGCAGGCTTTAGTGCTGCCTGTGTCTGGTCATGGTCCATACAATTAAGTACATTCACAGAGCGTAACTGTAGCCCAGTGTTTCCTATTAATTACTGAGACTGTGACAGCATACTCCCCCTGCAGCTACCACCACAGATTCAATTGTGTGGAAAGGACTGTACCCTCAAATCTCAATTTCAGCTCAAACCAAGCACATTACAAACTCCTTTTGGAAGTTATATTTATAGTAAATGAGAGATTGTTGGTAAGTGTATTTGGACGTGGTTGTTTATTGTGTCGAGGACATCAGAGGTCCAGTGGGGATTCCCAGTGGCCAGGTCCGCTGGTTGATCTGGACGACCAAGACGCTGCAGCCCAAAATGAAATCAGCAATTTAGACCAAAAGCAGAAAAACTGTAGTCCCTCTGATTTCCAACCTTTACACATTCAGCAGAGTATCAGTGCATGGCAAGTAAACAAGGTAATATGTATTTGCATTAAATACATTTTTCTCTCATCATGCAAGGATAAGCAGGTACAAAACAGAAAATTATATCCAGTAATACACTGAATAACTATGTAGCAAATGGTCTTGTTAGTCAATGTATCCACTCAGTCTCTGCAGTCATTATGGCATCAGGTTGGCGTTGGGCTGGAGCCTATCCCAGTATGTACTCAGGAAGAGTCAGCAGCACACTGTGGACAGGTCATCCGTCTAACACATAATCCATATCTGATTCAAACAGCTCCTCCGGCATGTCACTGAGGAAGGTGTAGGAGTAGTCATCTGGCATGTTTACCATCTTAGATAAATAAAATCTGGTGTGTCTTTCATAATGGCACAGATTCTTATCCCAAAGACTTTTTTTTTTTTTGAGAATTGCGTTTGTGTGTGCGTGTCTGTGTGTCTCCCCTTTAACCTGGGGAGGAGTGAAGCAGTAATTCAGGCAACCCTCATGCAAACCACCAGAACACTAGTACTGTGGTCATGGTAGAAACCCTTTGGATGTTTTAATTATACAATGCCAACAAACTGAAAGCAGGTGAAGTGCACCCTCTCTCTCTGTTGACTGCTCTCACTCCTCTAACTACTCATCACGGATGGATAGTTATTACCGATGGCCATTATCAAAGGTTAATAAGATGTAGAGGGACTGTGCTGGTTGTCCAGCAGCACTGGCAGTGCGGACACCACTGTGTGTGAGCTGCAGCACTTCAGCAAAGTAGCCTGTCTTTCTGTGTTGTTTTTGCTGTGCATTTATTCACCATTATTGTCAATGAGGCTTCAAAGGAGATGCTGCTCATTTACTTTGAATGGGGTAAAGCCATGTGGTGCTGAAATGCACTGTGGTTCCACTGCTTGGTTTTGTTTTCACTTTAAGCAGTAGAAACTTAGAACAGCTCACTGTAGCGCCATCACGGACACCAGCCACTCAACTCATTGTTAGCAAGTATTCAAACGCTAGACAAATTTACTCAATTATCATGCACTCAAAGTACAGGTCCCCATATCACCAATCATATTTGAGCCTCAGATGTTCGATGTTATTGTCAATCAATCAATCAAATTTGATTTGTATAGCTCATATTCACAAATTGCAGTACAGGGTGTGACATCCTCTGACCTACACCCTCAGCAAGGGTGAGGAAAAACTACCAAAAAAAACCGCAGAAACCTCCAGGAGAGACTCATGTGAGGGATCCCACTCCCAGAGATGGACAGAAGTGCAGTGGATGCCATGTGTACACAACACATCACCATTATTTATGTGTTGTTGTTTATTGTAGATTTTTATACATTTCCAGCTTAAATATGATTGAAAGTAAAAATAGTAAAAAGATTTTCAACTGTCCAACAAGGTTTGAGAGGAACATTTGTTTTTTTGAATTTTTCCCATCAGTCATGAGACATTTTTAAATGATTCTCTTTGTGCCTTTTTCAAACCGTTATGCGTTATCTTTGCTACAACAGAGGCCGTTTCCTCTTGTCCTGCACTGTGAGACACTGCTTCCTGCACTGTATCGTGCAAACACTCATACTGTATGTATACCAAATTCCATGAATGTATGAGTGTGCACATTAAATACAGATGCTAAAATTAGCTTTGTGTCCATTCTGACAAAAACAGATTAAGCTGCAGCTGACTGACTCATTTAATGCAAATGTGTATTTTCCTTTATTGAAATATACACATTACCACATTAACATTAATCTAGATGTTACATAAATAAATATGTAACTATAAGGACAGTATGTTGGAAGCCTGGGCACTTAAACATTATGCAGTTACATTATGGAACATACCTGATACTATATGTGTGAAAGCTATATTTGCACATTGATATGAGATGAGGTGAGTTACTTTGTGTTCTGCTTCAGTTCTCCTTCAGTTTAAATGCAGAGGTAGTCCAATAGCTCCATCCACATACTGCTTGCTTATAATGTGTTCAGAATTTAAAAAATAAATAAACCTCAATTTGTATAAGTAAATGTTGGCTACATGAATTTGCACATTAAATACTTTGCCTATTTAATGCATATTTATTGATATCAAAATAAAGAAAATACAGAGAACACATTGTATAACAGAAAACTTTAAAAATACTGCAAAAAAATCAAAGGGCCAGGACACATAAAGCTGTTGTAGGAGGTGTAAAATAATAAAATGTATTAGAATGGAGAGTAGCAGCTCGACACTGGCACACTCATTTGATCTGGCATGCAGAGGATGTCAAGTGGCCATGTTCAAATGTGCATTAGCTAAGAGGCCTCTTCATCACCAACATGTTTCAAACAAAGTTTTATAAGGTGCAGGCAGGTGAAGGGAAATTAATTATTTAACCGGATGGAATTATTGAATTACATTGGATGCTGGAGTTTTGACCACAATCCACACAAATTCTAAGTATGGATTGGTACATACATATATTATTTATGCGTACAAATGATTTTCACCTCAATAACTCAGCACGTATTCGCTGTACAATCTTGTTGGTAAATCATAAAACTTTTTTCCACTAGGCAAATGATGCTTTATGAAATGATGCTTTATGAAAACATGATGCTTTATGAAAACAGACCCTGTCACTTTTCCATTTCTGTGAAAGAACAACCCCTCGACCATAATGTTTACGGTCACGCAGGTCACAATGGGTCATTAAGTTCATGTATTGGTGTATGATGAACTCGTCGCATTATAATAGCATAGTTTGAAATCAGTTGAGTAGTTTGTATGCAAACATGTCAGCTGTCTGGTCAGTTTTTACTCCCTAGCGTATCAGTGCCATTTTGAATAGTATTTTAATGCAGTGTGTAGCGTAGTGGCGTTACCATGGTAACCATTTCACACAGCTGTTGGGCGTAGTTGCTAAGCACGACAGTGTGCCGGAAAATGAGACGTGGAATTGTAGCAATGGACGTGTGTGTGTGTGTGTGGTGTGTTCAGAAACAAAGTGTGTTAAGACCCACCTACCGTACCTTCCGCTTGTTATTGGACAGAACACAGTGGAAGGAGACTTGTTGAATTCTGCTATGTGGGTATTTATTCTGGCCACATGAGTCATCTGTGATGCAGCAACTACTGCATCACATACTATCACTATCACATAATGCATACTGCATTTCTGCATCATGTTGATGGTTTCTATAGTAACACTGATGTTTTTAAATTAGGGAGGACGTCACTGAAGACCTCGTGTCAGATGTACAGGTCGCCACTGGTTAAATCACAATGTTTTGTCTTGAATGAAATCATACAAATAATTAGCATACTTAAATGATAATTAATGTATCTATTATTGATGATAGGCGGCATTTCTGTCGTTCTTAACTTTTTAAGAAGGACAGACCCTGCTCTGGCTTCAAGGAGTCTACACAAACAGACAAAATGAGAGCAAAACCAGAAAATCCATCACATCCATAAGGCACAGTTTAAAGATGTATTATTGCTGTTGCTGAGAACAATCTGCATCAGAACCAGAACTACTTTATTAAACCCCGGAGGAAAATTCAAAAGTTACCAAAGCTCCGGAATCAGACAGAAAAAGCAAGTAAAAGTGCAATAAGCATACAGTTTAAGGTTATGTGGAGTTTTCCCCAGTATGAAGAATAGAATGACAAAATATGAATACAATAGCAATAAAATAAGAAGAAAAGTGAGAATTACTGTTACTTACATATACACAACCAGCTGACGTATACACAGTTTACATAGTGCAGGGGATTTTAGATTGTCATCATAAAGTTTGACAGCAGTAGGCAGGAATGATTTCCTGTGTTGCTTTGCACAACGTGGATGTAATAATAATACTCACTGCATGAGCTGCTGAAGACCTTTCAGTGTGAAATTGTCATGTCACATCCAGAAATGTGTTGTTACCTTTGCATAATTACTTTTGTAAGTCTTTTTTCAGCTTTTCTCTGAATTATTAAACCTGATATAATATTCTCATAAACTGCAGATATTTATGTTTGTATTTGTGTCTGATGGATATTGTTAAATGACTGTTTTGGTGCCCTAAATACTAATTGCCTCTGCTCATTTTTAATCTGTTTGGGAGGACACAGCTTTAATTTTTCTGGGGCATACACACATTAACACGCAGTAAAGTGTGCACCACTGTCACACAACTTGAACACACACTTGGTGTTCTACCTGATGCAGTTGTTTTTAATTTCCCTCCCACCAGCCAGTTGTCACTGACGGCTTTAATAAATGAATTTATCGCCCCCTCATTCACATACAAGGACACAGAGTTATTCAGTGAGCCATATGAAAATTCACGCTCCTGTTTACTCTTTTTCCCCTCTTTGCTATTAGATACAATTTTACCTTCAGACGCATGTTGTAGTGGCTTTGAACACATGCCATCCTATTTTATGTGTGCATATGTGTGTGTGTTTAATTATTAGCTAACCACCCAGAGAGCGGGGGGTGAAGAGTTTCTATGATTCTCTGATCAAAGAATAAGCTTTATACCTTAACATATCACATACAAGCAGGGGTGGGACCAAGCATTAAGAGTCATGTTTCCCATGTTCATATGAAGAGTCCACATAAACGCATCCCTACTATGGTATTCATGAATTTGAAATTAAGTTTTATTTCGGAATTTGATGTCATGGGATAAGTACAGTTTTGTTTTGTTGTTAGATATCTCCTTTGTTTCCATGTTAAATGATATAATCTGTCATGGCTTTTGCAGTTTTGCATTACCTTGCTCTCTAGCTTGCTACTTTGTTTTTGCCTCTGGGGCTTCTATACGTCTCGAGAGGCCTGTAACGTTTATAGTCCTGTCCTTGCTGCAGTTGCCTAGCAGCTTGACTTAAACTACTGATAGCATAGCATACAAGTACACAACTTATCATGTCTTACCACGAGTTAGGATCTTCTAAGGTGTTAGTGTTAGGTGTCGTTTCTGAATTGAAAAAAAAAAGTCAAGTTTTGCATCATGTTTGAATTGCATGTTTGCATATGAGGGAGAGACAGAGAGAAAGTGGGCGA
Source organism: Trinectes maculatus (assembly GCA_016785345.1). Classification (NCBI taxonomy): domain Eukaryota; kingdom Metazoa; phylum Chordata; class Actinopteri; order Pleuronectiformes; family Achiridae; genus Trinectes; species Trinectes maculatus. Next base: position 408,874 of record JAFBJQ010001591.1, on the reverse strand, counting down.
GCGAGCTTTATTGGCTAGTGTTGACCAGCCACCTGAAGAAGACATATTGCTCATGTAATTAAGATGTGAGGAGTTATTTAAATCACATACTTATTGAGCAGACTCATAAATCATGCTGTGTATTATCCTGCTGGTGGACCATTCACGCTATCACTGATTGAAAAATGTATTGTACATCTTAAGGATTGATTACCAGTTAATTCATCAACCATTCATTATTATGTCCAAGTAGCCTATTATACACAGGTTGAAATAATGGATTGATTATCATCACACACACATATATCACTGTGTAATCAAGTGTAATTGTTTTCGGCTCCATTTGTGCAGGTCAAGGGTAAAAGCTTGTCCCATTTTGATACGCTTAGGATTCAAACAATCAACAATTCACTCACAAATCAAATGCATAGTTTGAACTGAACAGCAGTGACTAAATGTGAAGAACCACACTGATTACAGGAAGCAAAAAGCCCTCAGTCATCATGCTAATGCAGTGTAAGACCTCTCTCACCTTCAGCTTTTTTTGTATCACGGATTCCATGCGTTATTGGTAACTTTACTCTGGAATTCTTTAGCACTCATCTGTAGGTTCGCCACATCCCAAAAGTTTCCTGTATTCATACGTGGTGATCGGAAAGGTCACTGAAGTTCACTGAACTCATTCATATCACAAAGTTGCTGAGATTATGTTCACCCCATTCTGATTTGTTTTTATGCCATGTGACTGTTACTTGCCGCAATTATTGCAGCATTAAACACGTGTTTTCTCAGAGTGTAGATGTTCTCATGCCTGAAATATACAGTGCATCATGTGGGTGGGAATAGAGACTTCAGCCTTGACTTTTTCAATGACATCTGTGGATTCTTTTTTTTTTTTTTTTTTTTACCAGAGATGCTTTCCACCACATGGTATCTGCATATCAACATCCCCTTTCAGCTGGCCATGACCATGTTTATTTCAATTGAGCTGTCATAGCTGCACTCAGAGCAGCAGTTGTTTGGTGGCGCAGTCCATCGTAACAGGTATTGGTTGGCTAGTTTTACTCTAACGTCCTTAAGACAGAATATTTAAAGGCATGTGCACAACAGATGATTGACACCTACTGCATTGACATGAAACATCATAATCACTTTGTTCATCTTTGTTCAGCTAATAATAATAAGGGCTAGTCAGTTAGTCCACATTGTTTCCCCTAAAGTACCCAAATCTTGTGAGACATATTTTGTTGTGATGTTGGTCCTGTAGGGCACTGGCCTGCTCCTAGAAATAAAAATTAGTTTTTACTCTTTTGGACTAGTTTGCAATAGTGAAGTCTTTGATGATGTGCAGAACCGTTTATAAGAACCTGACTAATTGAAACGTATTGACCTCCTATGTAATATACAAATACGTTATTTTGTTTCTCTCCCGACAGAAAGCTTTTACTGGATAATGAAAATAACATACAGAACATTGATCCATTTGCATGCTTATAATTACATGGATAAATGAATCGGTGCATGATGCAGGCAGACATACAGCACTGATTTTCTCCTTCACATGCACAACATTACCACAGTGGTTAAAATTTCCATAGAAATATCAAAACACAGAGGGATTTTATTATTTTATTCCTTTCCTGTTTTTTTATTTACGTATATCGTCTGGTTTAAATACATACTGAGAGAGATGATTAAATATGTTGTTGACGAAGTGCTGAACTTCTCTTAACATAACTACTGTTCTATCATTTCAAGATTTCTTACTGCTGTTGAAACATATGGCATCTCCTAGAAATAAAAATTAGTTTTTACTCTTTTGGACTAGTTTGCAATAGTGAAGTCTTTGATGATGTGCAGAACCGTTTATAAGAAACTGACTAATTGAAACGTATTGACCTCCTATGTAATATACAAATATGTTATTTTGTTTCTCTCCCGACAGAATGTATTTACTGGATAATGAAAATAACGAACAGAACATTGATCCATTTGCATGCTTATAATTACATGGACAAATGAATCGGTGCATGATGCAGGCAGACATACAGCACTGATTTTCTCCTTCACATGCACAACATTACCACAGTGGTTAAAATTTCCATAGAAATATCAAAACACAGAGGGATTTTATTATTTTATTCCTTTCCTGTTTTTTTATTTACGTATATCGTCTGGTTTAAATACATACTGAGAGAGATGATTAAATATGTTGTTGACGAAGTGCTGAACTTCTCTTAACATAACTGCTGTTCTGTCATTTCAAGATTTCTTACTGCTGTTGAAACATATGGCATAATTCTTTTGTTTCTCTGAGGCTCATTTCAATCATAGATTTAATTGTAAATAGCTGCCAGATGGAGTGACATGACAAGGATGAGGAAGAGGTAGAGAAATGTTAGGGTTTTTTTTTACAGGCAGACGGCAGAAAGCATTACATTATCAAAGAATAACACACTAATGATCTAAAACAGTTGCAAACAAAAGGAATCATAATGCCATGAAGAAAACTTCCTCAAAATCCCAAATAACATTTGTATCAACAATAACCAAATACAACTTTACTTAAAAATACCTTTCTCAACATTACGTTGTAAGACTCGCTTAGTGTTAATATGCCAATGCTTTTTCAGCGTAATCATTGAATATTCAACAGAAGAATTATTATCACTAAGTGTTTGTCTTAAACATCTGGATCTACCGTAAGATTGTTTTTGCTTAAGGTCTAGTTCATTCTACACCCATTTTGTATCAGGGTCATAGATTTGAGAAACATTACAGACTGGGGGGTAAAGATAACATTCATTCATTTGTTATCAATGCCTTGCCATTTTGTGGGTCATGGGGCCCCAGATGATTTTGGAGGGAGACAGGGTTCATCCTGGTCAGGTCACCAGCCAATCACGGGACAACATATAGAGACAAACAACCATTCCATTTAGCCTCAAGTTAACCTTACTCCCGATCCACACACACACAAATGCACACACGCACACACAGAGAACATGTAAACTCTACCACTACCCGCAGAGAAACGTCTCCAAAGAAAAACTTGATTGTGTCTGTGATGTCATAAACCGCCATATAGAGTAAAGCAGTGTACAGTATTTTTGGACAAACATATTTTCCAGCTTCTCTCCTCATAAACATCTAATCTTAGAGATATTTGATTCTTGGTCACTATGTATTAGCAGTACATGAGAATATCCTTCTTTTATTCAAGTAAATTCTTAAAGGTAATTTGCAAATTCAGAGTTTAGAAATATGCTCTTGTACTGTGCGGATAAGGTCACTGACGCAGACAGATCTTTGTATCCCTGGCCTAACAACCCCAACTTTAGAGTTACGTCAAACATGCAGCTCTCTTTGTTAAATGGAACAAACCTGGTCTCATGATAACTGAAGTAAAGAAATATGCAGAATAAACAACAGTAGAAGGAGCTGAAATGGAGAGAGAGAGAAATGAAAAAGAAATCCAGAGGAGAAGAAACGAGTTAGAAGGGTTGGCTTGATGATTCATTTATGTGCTTAAACCTATTTTACACTGCCGCCCCTGTTCATTCCACAACAATAGGTGGTAATTTCCTATGTGTTGATAAATGACATGGCTTTATCCGCAAGCAGAACACTCTGCTGTGCTATTACATTAAGGGAAGGGAAATGCTTCATTCAAAAGAAGGGATGGAAAATTATGCCAGTAAAAGCAAAGAGTACTGCATAAATTATTATCATATTGGGATACGAAAAAGAACTGAATCTGAAAAATGTGATATACTATTGTTACCTGTTGACAAAGAAGCAAAGTGTAATGTCCAGAAGGCGAGAAAGAAAAGCAGGTGCTGACAAAATGAAGGAGGGAATACGGAGGAGGATAAGATATGCCGTGTTGTGTGGGCGTGCTAATGACTAACTGCTCACAACCAGAAACATCAAAGCATCAGAGACAATAGGAGACAACAGGGACTATTATAGTCTAACTCCCTCCCTGCACCAGCAATCCCCCATCAAGCGCACACAGCATATTAGGATGCTGGAGAGCGTAATTAAAACACCCTGAGGCAGAGTCAGTAAGCGAGGAGTTTCTGTCTGGGCATACTGAGAATGTCCGCGGCTCTCCGCGCTGCCACTGAGTCCCCGACGGAGTGGGATCCTATCAGGAGGTTTCACTCAGCTCCATGTTGCCCACTGCCGCCTACTCCTCTCCCACACTGTTCCTGCCACACTCCCTGCTACAGACAAGGATGGCAAGAAAACTATGCGCAAGATGCTAACGGATAAAATATATCTAAAAAATGACCCTGGGTCCCCTAGAGGTGCAGTAACTATTTTGAAAATGAAGAATTGCAATACAATTTACAGTGTGTAAAAAACAACAACAACAAAAAAAACATTAAATTTGTTTTATTTTCTTCATAGAGAAAAGTGATCAGATGGCTTGACTACAAGTCACAGTTTTGCAAAAAAAAAAATAAAAATAAAAGTCATCACAGCCCCTCCCCCTAATGAGACAGAGTGCTCCAGTAGAGGTCTAAATCTGTCATTTACAACAGTACTGCCAGCTATACTCTGTGAGCAGCTCCTCAGTGTGCCGGTGCTTTGTTTTCCCTCATGGTCCCTGAGGTTTAGGTTTATAATTATCAAACAAACTGGGACAAAATTCAAAACTGGTCTTGAAAAGGTGTCTTGCAAAAGTAATGAAATGCATCTCGTCTTTTTTAAACAGACTCCATACGATCACACACGGGGCTCTGACAGTTCACTCGGAATAGATTTATTTTAGCATTTATCAGCATGATAGTGGGGAATTTCATCAAGCCCTAATTGACTTCTAAAATAAACTTGTTTCTTATTAGTTGTGCACTTGGGAGCCCTTGCTAATTTTTCTCTTGTAATAATAGTGTGTCTTGCACATGGCACACTGTCCTCTAAGCACACTGTGTCACAAATCTAATGCCTCTATATAAAATCTTTACAAACAAATAGGTGGTGAATGTAGCACTGCCAAATTTCCACGGTAAGTTCACAAAAATTCTAAGAGATACTGTCAACACATGTTGTTTTGGCCTTGTAGCTAAAATGTATTCAGTTCAAAGGCACATTATACTCAACAAAACTGCTTAGTGGATGATCACAGGATCGCAAATGTAATTCTTGGGGTAGGAAAGAAATTAGGAATGCAACCTTTCTGATGATAAGCTTAGTAGAACAAGAAGAATGTTTTGCAGGAGGAAAGTTATTGGTGATTTTGTATTGTGTTGTTAACAAGGAGTCAGGGAATTGACTTGCTGCTAAAGTCCAGGCAACAAAAAGCAAGTAGACACTGCTTGTGCTGTTCATTGGAGACAAACAGCCACTACGGAATTTGTGACAAAGTAACATTCCGTGTTTTCAACAGTGAACTTCCTGTGTTTACACGCTTCCAGAGAAGACTATACGTGGATCACTGCACAAACCTTGCTGTGAAACCATACACAAAACTGCTGTGAAATAATATATTTCTGTTGCTGTTTCTCACCTCCTTCGTTAGACTTACACAAATACACACCTAATTACCTCTTCGACAAAGGACAGGTGTGTTTTCAGGAATCAGCATTTATCATGAGACTGAAACTCATATGACACTGTGGATCAATCTAAAATCTGGCTACCTGGAATGCTAATTAAAAAAAGATAATTAGATTTGTGTCTGTGTGATGCTTGTTTTTTTTTTAAATAATTAATTTTCAGCACACAGAAATATCACAGTACAACAATGTAGAGGGATTACTTGGCCTCCATCCTTTTGCTCTAAAAAACCTTTTGATTAGTAGATGAACCAGTTTACCTTATGAGCCATGTCCATTAATTATGTGATTGTAAGAAAGTGTTCTCTTTGCAGCATTGCAAAGACCTACACAGGAGATTTGTTCACATTTATAACTGACAGACTTTTGAACTGGGTGTTCCTCTTATTTGTCTGACGGATATGTTACTGATCATATCCACATCCAACTGTCTCCTATGTGGAGTCCCTCAAGGGTCCCTCCTTGGACCTATTCTGTTCTCCTTATATATGATTCCTCAAGATCATCTACTTAACTCCAGGTAATGATGCCTTTTAGTGCTGCTATGGTGATGACGCACAGCTTTACTTTTAACCAGACAATCTTGTTAACCATATAATCCCTCAAGACTGTCAAGACTCATTGCCAGAATCAAACCATTATTATTGGCCAAAAACATGGAACCTCTGGTATAGCCTAAAAGTTTGCTTTGTGCTCTCCACACAAGCTCAGAGAAATTTTCTTTGTTGCTAAGACGATCTGCTTTTATCGGTTTTATCGGTTCATGTATTTTCAATAGACGTCCTCCTATCTGCACATCAGTAATGTCAGTTTTTGATTGTGGCCTATTGAGGGGTTACGCTCCCTGTAAATAATATTATTTCAGTCATGATTTGTATTATCTTTTGTGAGTTATTCTTTGAGTCCTCAGTCTCTTTCCTTCTCAGTTTTTTTTCCTCAACAGTAGAATAGTAAAACACCTAAAAGTGCCACCTGAGAGTTTGTCTCTGGCGATCTAAACATTATGTTTTATGCATAAGTTAAATACTTTATTGGCTGGGTGAGTTACAGACAGGAAGGTAGAGTGTGTCTCGGCTGAATGTGAGTATGTACCTGTGTATGAGCATATGCACTTGTACTTGTGCCTACAATATGACAATTGTGCAAACCAGTTGTACAATGCAATGCCATGTGGCCATTGTCAGGCCTGCGTCTGGTAATGGGGAAAAAAATGTTTTAAAGATGAGCTACTTCCATCTGTGCATGTGCTTGTGTAGGTGTTAAAACATTAAGGCACTGAAACAAGCGGGATGTCTCCCCCCGTCTGTGTTATAATGCCCACTAACGGGAATATCTGTTGATGTCGCCAGTGTATTGTATTAAAACTCAAAGGCTCAAAACAGTGATTGTACAAGTTTAAGTATTTGGTCTTTTTTTATATATCTGTTTTTTTCTCCCTGTCACCATGCCTTTCAGACTGCGTAGGAAACACACTGTGATAAACACATACACACACATCTTGGCCTGTGTCATTACTTGAGAATCAGGTGACATGACTTGGGACTTTCTCACTTTAATTTGGCACTTGGCTTCAAACATGTTATTCACGCGACTTAGGATTCATGTTGGTTTCAACTTTAGTCATTACTTAGAGTTTGTTGATGTCGGTCTGGGACTTCAAATTCAGGACCCTTGTCTTGCATGTGAAATCTGGCAACAGCTCATGTACATGTTGACAACAGAATAGATATGCAGTTATTTTCTTACGGAATATTAGAACTCTTGCCAAAGACAAGATGACAATAAAATTATTGTTGTGCTAAAATATATAGTGCAAGTTATGACGTGTGGGGATTTTGCAGTCACTATTTGTTCCCTTCAGCAACAAGGTGTAGGCATTGAACTAATCTTGTTGTTCTCTGAGGCCTTTAATATCTGGAGTGTTAACACTTTTTCATCAGGGGAGGTGTGAGTGTAAATAGCTGTCTGTGTGCGTGTGAAAGCTCTTTGATAGACTGGAACCCCATTCAGGCCATACCCTGCCTTTTATTCTTTCGGTACTGGGATAACCTCCAGCCTTCAAGAGACTTTGCACAGGATATAGAAAATGCACAGACTGACCATAGAGATACTCCCTGATGTAGCAGCACATGGAATACATAACAACATGCTGAGTAACATCTCCCATCTCTACCCTATCTCAGATTATATCCCATGCTCCAACCTCTGTAGCTCTAAATCATATATAAGGGTATTGTATACTTTTGTGGTACATAGTGCCCAGGTGGAATTCTGTGGTCTGCGATTCTTTTCTCATATTTAAATCTCATCCGGGACTATAACTGGGATAAGAATTTTTATCCTCCAGAGAGTGTTCATAAACATTCCCTGGAACTGTGCACAAAGCAGGATGCAGCCGTGTGATCATTGATTACCATAATGACAAAAATCATTTCTTGATCCATTGTTTCTTCCGTAGAGGAGTGCCCATTTCAGTGCCGATCCTTGGAAAAGAGATGGATAACATGATTAAATGAATCCCAGGCAGCCATGCACTACTCTGTGACTCTTCATTAAATGGTGACAAAAATGGTACTGTCACGGGACGCAGCTTAGGCCAGAGCTTCTATCAGAAGCAGAATGCCGGAGGGGTAGCAGTGCAGCAGAAAACTGCTACATTTGTCATTTACTTATGTAAAACAGTGTGCACGAGGCCAGTTTGAAACCCATGTGAGCAGACAGCCAGGGATGTCAGCCTTATCTTGCATATGTTAGTATACACAGGGGCATTAAATGTCAAAATTCAACGAGTCATTCTTGATGTGTGATGTACATGCAATATCTAAAGATTATTCAAAAGCAAACACAAAGCCACCAGGGAAGGGAAGAAAAAGTATTCCAAACTGGTTCAACATCCAGTCTGAAGTTGTGATACCAATTGTACATATCAGCATTTTCTCCTTGGCTGGTTCGAATTGCTAGCCAACATATCCATAATGTAAGGTTGAGTAGCCGTAATATGAATTAGATATGGATACTTACAAATTAAATGTTCTGATTAAGGCATTTATTTGAAACATACATGCTGATCGGCAGCAACATATCCATATATAACATACAAATTAGAAAACCTACCCAAAATGAAATAGTAACACATCATATTGTGTTAGACATTCTTCATTGAATACAAATTCTACTGCTGAGATTTGTAGTCAGTGAAATTACTAGTGAAATAGAAATTCCACTAATTTCCCAGAATAATATTTTGACACCATAAAAGGTAATTTCCTCTTATGGAAACAAAAATGGAGTGTAACAGTTGGTCCTCATAGTGTGCTGTTGAAAACCAAGGCAGAAAGTCTCTTTCCCTCTCTTCCATGTCTGTCCCTCATTCACTCACTCACTGTGCTGCACTGTCAAAGTTCAACACTAGGGTAACAGTGCAGACAGGAATAACAGAACTTCCTCTGACAGCTTGTGAACTCCCAGCAGTCATCATGGCAGCAAGCATTCTCCACCACACAGCCTTTTGTTAACTGCAGTAAAGTTGTAAATAATTATGCTTAAAAAACACAAATCAGCATGGTGACATGTGAAAAGTACACACTACAAATTCCTGCCAAACACCTTAAAGGGTTTAAGTGTCTGAACGGCCTGTCGTGTAAACACTGTAGCTACACGCAGGCTTTTACAGTTACAGTCACAATTAGATCAAATCATGCTGGAGTTGAAGATGAAGCAAAATTTGTACTGGATCAGAAAAACAGGAGAAGAATAAGACAAAAACCTAAACATTTACTAAAAGATCCTAAAATTCTCCAAACAGCAGAAAGTGACAGTTATTTCTCAGTAACGTTGAAATTAACAAACAATGATTTATTCATTTAATGGTCCACTGCTGATTTAAATAATGAGCACATTGTGCAGAGTCAGATTGAGTGGAGGCACAGTGTGAAGATAAACATTTTACTTCCATACCTTCCCTCAAGAATCTCTATCTACCCTCGTCCCATTTCTTCTGTCCATTTTCCTGTCTCACTGAAGATTTGATCGTCCTTTCTTTCCATATACGTTATCTCCATTGTCACAGTGGGGAATCTCTCTGTTTCTGCTCTCCTGTCATGTTCTATCTCTATCGGCCTCACTCTGTCTCCCATTTTCTTGTCTGTCTCCATCACACTGTCTTGCCCTTTCTACCTCTTTCTCTTTCCCATGGCAAGGAAACAATTAAATTGAGGTTTCTCCATCTCTGTGCTGATCCCTCTGTTTTTTTTCTTTTCTTAAAGCAGAGGAGACACCAAAGAAAAAAAAGAAAAAAAAACAGGCATTACATGATATCCACTTTTTCAAAATCCAGCAAATATAAGTTTATACTTAGCCCATAGTGAAATGGGTGAGCTAGAGAAATACTGCATGCATACATTCTGCATTGTCCCTCAGGCTGTGGCATTTATCAGCATACTGGCGAGTCAGATACGTTATTTGTTTCAGTGACATATTCATAGTTTACAGTTGCCATCCTGCTTTGTGGTTGTCTCTCAGCTGAGGCTGAAATAATGAAGTTCAGTACAGTTCAGTTGTTGTGTTTTTGTTATTGTGACCCAGCGGTTCCTTATACTTCCACAACAGTGGATAAATTACCCTCCCGAGTAAACAACAGCAGTCAGGTGTGTACGAATTCTCGTCATACATTGTAATTATTCTCTTCGTCATTTTGCCCCTTTTCCATCATTTGCACCAGTAACTACATTTCAAGTTCAGCTAGATATTTTGACAACATGAATCAGAAAATTACAAATATTGTAACTCGGTTTGTTTTATTCATGTTTTTATTCAACTCGTCCGAGGTAACATTATAATGTTGTAATAGGATACTCACCTGGGTGCCAACAATTGCTTATTTGATTCAGTCATAATGATCTAAAGTTGTCACAAATGTTTCACCAGAGATGATGAAAATGGGAAAACCCTGTGATCCAAGCTTTTGCACAAAGTAACAGGTCTCATGACTTGAACATCTGTATTATATTATTTTTGTTTGAGATACAGTATGCACTTTCTAATTACCGTACTTATGTGGCATGGACACAATATAATAGTTATGATGGAGTATTTGTGAGAAAAGAATGGTTAATTTTCACTTATTTATGACCTAAAAATACATGAAGTGGAGAAGAATCTTCGAGGCAGAGATGAGTTGTACCCTGCAGGCGTGTTTTCCTTACTCACTCATATATCTGCTTGTTTATCTATATTGGTACTCACTGTATACTGTATACAGTAGCTCCATCAGCGGCTATAGGGACTGAGCAGTTGAACTGTTGTTTGATTTGTTAATCGGAGGGGAAGAGTGTGCAGAGGAAGAGAAGAGAGGGACAGCCTATGGACAGATAGGACACTGAGAGGTGGATGAAAACAAGAGACCAAAAGACATACAGTTACTGTTGCATCATTTGCACTGTCAGTCTACTTCACCCATTTTTTTTGTTTTGTTTTTTTTTTTTGTATGTGCCTGGGCGAGCTGCGGTCACATTCACCAACACATACAAACGCACACAAAGTGCCCGAGACGGGTCATTCATCTATCTGTCCCAGTCTGAATCGAGCCGAGTGCGATATCGGCAGCTCTCCATTTAACTACAGCCACGGCCGAGACCAAGATAGCATCTGCCCTTTCTACTGGCTCGCACAAATCCATAGAATGCTGTGACAATTATTGGCAATCAATGTCTATTTACCTGCCATTCACAGTGACCGAACACTGCTGTCTGAGTTAAGCCAACGTCTATCAGGTTTTTGAATAAAAGGGCAGGAATGTGTTTGTGAGATCTTTTTTTTTCTGCCAAGGGTAAATGTAAGATACTGAGGAATTGTAACATTGATCGCCACAGGAGTGAAAGGATGACACTTGTGAAATAAGGTCTTTAGGTCACATTGAACAATTGTATTGATAGATCACTTTTGTTGTATAAAGTCTATGCTTTTGCCGTACTTTCTTCTCTGCATGTCACATACACTCATCATCATCCTGTGTTGGATCATGTGCGATGTCTGTTGTGTCAGTTATTTGCTATGAGCATGAGAGTAGTGGACACTGCCCTAATGGTCATGAAGTTTATTTATAAAAATTTGTAAGCAAATTTTAATTAGTCATAATAAGTTATAATTACAATTTTAGCATACAGCGAACCACAATGCTGACTAGGAATCACATCAGATAAACACATACTTAAACTTTAAGGTCTTTTCTTTCCAGAGTGGGTTGTGGTGATAGTGGTTTTGGAAGAGCTTCTGAAGTAACATCATAAATTATTAATAATAAATTATTCTTAATTACCTGTATAATGCTATTTCTTTCATATATTGTATGGGGCAGGGGTCGGCAACCGTTGGCACTCGTACCACGTGTGGCACGCCGTGGCACGCTGGCACCTCACTCGGCGTTATGTCAATCCCAGCGTTGTATGGCTTGATGTCTTGGGTTTGAGTGACAGTTCCCGCCCACATTCCCCGCAGCGCTGTAGCCGCAGTCCCACTCACATTACCAGAGACCTCCGCGCTCCACATGTAGTTAGCAATGGCAAGACCGGCTTCCAAAAAGGCCAAAACTAGGGTATTCAGCCCTCATGGACACAAGTGTTTGGTTTAGTTTTCTTGAAGGTCTGTGCTGTGTGCACTTAACCCTCTGGACACAACATTGTGAAAATGTTGTGTAGCGAACAGTCAGCATTTTGAGAGCAGCATTTTGAGACAAAGCACGAGAAGACTTTCAAAGCCCAGGCAGATAAAGCAGAGACAGTTCATTGTGCTGTGTCCAGGTATGACAAACAAGATCGCTCCCTCAAAGTTTTTGGCACAGCAGAAAATCACAGGACAGGAGCAAGCTGTCGCATTGTGCATTGCACTGCAAAGCATGGGAAGCCTTTCATAGATGTCGGATTTATAAAAAAAGGCTTTTCTCTTTTTGAAAACTTGCCAAATAAAGAAACAGTCAAGTCACAAATAAACGACATTCCCACATGAAATGGCTGAAAATGAAAATGATTAAAGGATGCTGCGGTATTTAGCATTACACTTGATGATAACGTGGGTGTGAATGACATCCCATGTTTGGCAGTTATAGCAAGGTACAGTGGTTCAGCTGTAAGAGAGGAACTTTGTTGCTTGAAGCCAATGTCTGACAGGGACTAACACCATGAAAGTGTTTGCAGTGACCACAGACGGTGCCCCCGCCACGGTAGGGAGACAAAGGGGAGATGTCAAACTGATTCAAGAAAAGGTCGGCCACCCCATCATGAAACTACACTGCATAATCCATCAAGAAGATCTGTGTGTAAACATGTCACATTTGGATCTTAATGAAGTTAAGGCCATGGTGGCAAAGATTGTTAACTTCATAGTGAAGCGAATCTGCACTTCAGGCCCTGCTGGAGGAGCTGGACAACGCATACATAGAGCTCCCTCTCCACTCAACAGTGAGATGGCTGAGCTGTGGAAAAGTTCTCGAGAGATTTGTCAGCTGCTTTGGAGTTATCAAGGCCTTTCTGGCTGAAAAAGTTTTGTCCATGTCTTTAAAATGTTGATGTGACTATTTTGTTGATCAGTTTTGATCATGTAATACATGTATAGTTGTGTTAAGGCTGTTTTGTTATCATGATACAGATATAGTACTGTCACAGCTGTCTTGCTATGACATAATACAGACATATTACAGTTGCACTGTAGTCTCAGTTTTGGCCTCTCCTCTCAGTGCAAAACGTTAAAAAATGTGTGTCTGAAATATAATATATAATAGATATAATATATCTTTATAATATATACAATATGATAATATATATATATATATCTGTAGTGGCACACTTGTTGAGAAGAAAATTTCAACTGGCACTCCATGTCACAAAGGTTGCTGACACCTGGTATAGGGCATCATGGTGGCTTGGCGTTGTTGCCACTGCTGCCTGATAGGGAGCAGGGTACTCAGCCTTTTTGTGGAGATGCTCTTTCCAAGGTTTCCAGGGCTTTCACTCTGGAAACTCCAGCTTCCTCTCACAGTCCAAAGACATGCAGCTTTATTTACTGAATTAAGATATCACTCACCTCTGTGCACAAGGATGTTGTTATTTAGGCTTTTGGGTAAATCAAAGGGAAGCAGCCTTCAGGTGGTATACAGTATGTTGGGCTGTTTTTGTCTTTAAAGTTGATATTCAGGTCAACACTGTTCTCAGTACAAAGTAGATGGATGGATTTTTAAATATATCCTTCTCAGCTGTCCAGAACAGTGAGAAAGAGGAAGGTGTCTTTGCTGAGCAACTGCCACAAAGAGCCAACAGTTAATAAGCAATGAAATACCTGTGAAGCAGTTCCACTCATGGCTACATACCATCACTGTGTGATTTTGTGAGCTGCAGTTTAGATTTTGTTGAGCAGTTTTTTTGGGTTAATTCGTCACGTTGTCATACATCCTGGGAAGCGCTTTTTTCTTTTTTTTTTTAAAATAAAAACAAATAATTGCTCATTAATGAAATGTGTGCCGCTTCGATACCAGATTGCCATTCTCTAGATTGTCTGTGCAACAAATAAATATGAATTGTGAGAGGATTATAGAAATCCAGATCACAGTGTCTAATGGAATGACGGAAAAATGCTGATTCGGGATTGACATTGTTTATTCAAACAGCATGATCTATTAGACTACCTTTTGCAGGGGTACACTTTTTAGCTGTTCGTCTGTTGGTGAAAAGGGCAATCACATCTAATCCCATGATTCTGAATTTTAACACAGAGAGTTTTACTTTGTAATAGTTAAATAATAATAAAAAAATCCTGATCAGTTTTATACAAGTTCACAGAGACATATTTATATGGTGACCTGATTATTTAACGTGCACAGATATGCAAAGGCAACACAAAAACACAAATCCCATTGTTGCACTGACTAACATACAAAGATTTTGATAGAGAAGATAGAGAAATCACATAGGAACCTACTGACATCCAAACACACAGGCACACAGGAAACGTGCATCAACACACACACACACACACACGCACAGGTCTACAGTGAAAACTGCTGCTGGCATAAACAAAACCAGCACACAAAGCACAGGGAGGAGTAATGCACAGGCATGAAAAGGGACACTGACAATGTTTGACAGAATAGATGTGTGTGGGTGTGTGTGTGGGTGTGTGTGTGCGTGGGTGTGTGTGCATGTGTGCCTGCATGTGAGCCTGCTGTGAGTGCATTTGAGACTTTAAGGTCACAAGCCATGTAGAAATATTTTGCTTCAAACTCAAGGCAGCCCTCTAAACACACACACACACAGAGCGAGAGAGAGAGAGACGTACTAAAATATATAGTCTCAGAATCTCCGAAGTAGTTTAATCCAGCAGACCTTCACAAACAGGACACAGGAGAGAGAAGGAAAAACAGATAAACTGAGAGGAAATGGTAGCAAAAAATCCAAACGAGAGGAAAGTCAAATAAATATTTCATTTACCTCCGATGAAATAAAGTTTGTGTCTCACTGAGTGATGAAGATTGATTCTGGTCCATATCAATGCTCAACAACAAACTAAATCTAAAATGATCAGGTGACATTTAGAAAGATGTTTATCGTTTCATATTACAAATGAAGGCAGGCAGCAGCAATGGATCACTGCACATCTCCACCTGAGTTCAAAAAGTGTCCTGTAAATGTGAACAAGAAGAAGAAATACCATTTCAGTTAATTAGGACTAATGACTTAAATAGAGGGTTAGAAAGCAGAGGAGTGATCAATGACTGTAACACAGATTCAAGTAAGCAAGAAATACAATCAGGCAGGCTAGACCTTCTTTTTTTACCAATAGGGAGAAGTCTCTAAACAAATCATGACCAGTGGACAGAACCTATGTTTGCATGCTGTGGGGTATCACCAAGGTGACTGTGCAGTCTGTTGGTTGTCTTCCTCAGCAGAGGAGGGGGTCCATCATGAAAGTCAGCCGAAGGCAAGAAGCTCGGCAGTCTGTCAGCTCTCTGCAGAATGCAAACACACATTCAGTGATCAGGCAGAGAAGGTCTCTGACCAGATGGAGCAATCAGATGCTGCATTTAATAGGGTAAATAATCAAAAAAAACAAGTCAAATTGATCCTCATCATCTTGGATTAGATGGTGATTTTAAGTTCAACACATGGAGGGATGAGCAAGATGATTTAAGATCCCTGTGTAAACAGGAGAGGAAAAAAAGAGACTGTCTTTGCTGTATGGCTTTTATTTTTAGGCAAACTAGATGTTTGGTTTGATGACTACAGGAAATGACTTGACAACCAACTTATGTTTTTCCCACCTCCTGCTATGTGGGACGATGTGGGGATGGAAATAGGGTGAAGGAGAACAAAGAAATAGAACCCTGGAAGGTTTCTGTTGTTACCATTGTCACACGGTTGAACCTTCATGAACTCTGATGGCAGCAGCAGCCATGACTTGTATCTTTTTCTGTTGTCACCGCCATCATGACACCCTGAACAGAGGGTTGTTGTTCAAACATCCAAAAGCACATTCAGCCTCTAAACCACCAGATTCTTCCCTGTACTTCCTGATGGCACCCGGGGCGTGCACCTTCATATCAACAAGTAATCAAAATCTGCTTAATGGTAGGCAGTAAAATCTACCTTTGATGATAGAACAGTTGTTGTGCAATTCAGGAGAAACACTAGCCAACTAATCAAAATGATGAGAAATGATTGCGAATACTATGAAAATGAGGGGAAGTGGCAGAAGCAGCATGCTGTTACAAAATAAAAGCAAAATACGTCACTTTGATGATAGACTGTGTGTAACTATAAATGTATGATGACAGCTTCAGTAACTTGTCAACAGCAAAGATGATTGTAATTGTTCCGGAACAATGTAAAGCTAAAGATCTTTTCTTTTATTCTTTCTCCACAGCTTTGTATGGTACTTTAAGATGAATTAACTCAAGGTGAGTGTTGTTTACCATTATCCACCAGCTCTGTGTTTGTTATGAGATATAAGTGGGTAGGAGTGTGAAAGATTAGAACAACTTGAAGCTTTTGGCTGAACTGCAGTCTCAGTAGCATATCAAACAAAGTTTCAGGTTATTTTCTCCTTTACATCAGCATGGGGTAGATTGGAGCTGACAGCACCGTGTTGCAGAACTGATCAGACTGACTTCTCTTTGCTTTCTTGAGGCTGATTGACAGATGATGCTGCACAAAATGCAAATTGGTAATTTGTTTGTACTTTAACACAAAGGTAGAACAACCTGATGATGCCCCAGGCACAAGAAAACCTTTCAAAACTCCTGATAAGCATTTACAAGCCGTCTGACGTGCTGCCTCGAGTTACGTCGGTCGCGAATTACGTTGTTTTCGTGGTTACGACACATCTCCCGTGAACTTCCTTGTTTCGGCTTAAGCGGTTTGCCCCGTAAATACGTACAGACTTCGCACGGGAACGAGTTGGTGAGCGCTCTCTCTTAGCGCGCCTCCCGGCGGCGGCGGCGGCGGTGGGGGTGGGGGGGGGGTAGCACAGCGGCAGCCGGTAAAGAGATGCACACGGACACAGATGCGTTCGGGATCGTGGCGATACCGTAGGTTTATTCACAACACAGGGTCTACACTGTTGATAACAGAAATCTAAAGGAAATGCTCATTACACTCGCGATATCAACCCCTACGGTGACAAAAGGCAATTCACCAGAGTAAACTCTTATTTTAGTGTGGTGTTATAGCGACATCTGGTGGCACAATGTATGCACAATGGCACAATGAATGTATGGTCCGACTTACGTCGAAATTCGGTTTCGACACATTCTCAGGAACGGATCTCCGACGTAACTCGAGGACCCCCTGTATTATTTTTTTGCACTCTCTCGGGCTTGAAAGCTCTTGCTCTCTCAGCGAAATGATCCATTGCACCCAGTCTAAGAGTATACATTCAGGAAGTGACAATGGCCCATTGACCTCCATGGAAAATACCCACATATGCTGGTGATGGAAGGTAAATATACACACAAACACATATACAGGCCTATAGCATACCATTAGAGGTTTTATACCAAACCAAAATAAAACTACATTTCTTTAAATTGCTATTGGACCTCTAATAGGTTTTATACCAAACCTGTTAGAGGGTATCTCCAGAAGATTAGCTATTGGAGCTCAACGTCAACAAAAGTATGGTCCAAATAACACAAATCCCAATCCCAATACCAAGTGATATAACAAAGAAATCTCAAATAAGTATAAGAGACTCTACCATATCTTTGTAACTTATAGGACAAAAACAAGAGCTTGTTTAACAAATAATTTGTGATCATATATGTTTGGAATGACATCATCAGAATTTCACTTTATAGAAGTAAAGGTACTTAATGTTAGCTGCGGAGTAAAGACGCGTGATTTACAAAACAAACTGTGATTTTATTGTATTATTGTATCTCTGTGATGACGCTTGTCATCAGGAATTGATTTATTTATAGCAAGGGCAGGGGAGTGGTGGCCAAGTGCCCAGTTCAAACCCACCTCAGCATCACTGTGGGCCGTTGAGTAAGGCCCTTAGCCCCCAATTGCTCCCCGGGTGCCTTGCATAGCTGCCCACTGCTCCACATGCGTGTGTTGCACTCATGTGTGTGATTGTCTAATTGCGTTGTATAGTGTGCTGTGCAATGACAAATAGAGATTTCTTCTAAAAAATGGTCACATAGTTCTTTTTGGTGGGAAAGGCTCTGCTCTCTGAGGGAGCGCTCAAAGAACTGAGCCAGTGGATGTAAAGCATGAATGAAGCAGTTGATACCAATCAGCTAATGTAAGTCTGACTTCAGCTTTTTGCTTAAATGAACGTTAAGCTCTATTTAACACTAGATGCCTCACCACTAAGCACCTGCCTTCTGAAACTTACTGAATCACTGCTGATACTGTGTGCTGTGAGAATGATGCCAGTCAGTAAAAACGTTGAGTAAGCATCCTTTCATCCATTATCTATTGCTTAAAAATAGTGGGTCTGTCAAATCTGTGTATTGATCCAACCTTTATATAAGCATGCATGTTCAACATTTAAATACTTTTCTGTCAGATTTGAAGCTTGTAAGCATTGTGACTTATGGACACATACCGGTAATTTATGGGACACAGCATACACCGCACAGCAAGGTTACAGTGATGGTCATGCACACTGGTCAAAGTCCAATACTCTTCTCGATTTCTTTCTGCTTCTCACTCAGCCTCCTGCTATTCCCATCTCCCATCATACTATCATCTGACTCCTGTTCTCTCTCCACAGTGGTGGGTAATTAAAGTGGTCAGGGCCATTCTGTTACCCGTGGGGTGGGAAACTTATTCAAAGGCTGCAGAGATCAAAATGAAAACCAATTAGTGCAACGGTTCTGTCCTTTTATGATGCAGGCAGAGCCAGCCAGCTTATTGGTTGGCCTCTGTCTTTTTCTCCATTCAGAAAGCTCCAGCACGCTCAGGCTGAATTGAGGTTAACACAGAAAAGATGGAAATGGACACGCGACATAGGCGTACAGAGAGGATATATATGAGGTGCCGATGTGGGAGCGTTTTTTTCATAGTGACATAGTATGCTTATGAAAGTGCCTGACCATAATGTTATTCAGAGTTAAAGGAGAGTGTTGAGGACTTCAAAACATTTTATTTTTAAGTGTTACAACAGGCATTCATATGTCCAAGGAAGGTATGTCCCTCTGTGTTGAGAATGCCAAAGTAATCTGTATGAACAACACATAGCTTTTGGTTAATATGGAAATCACTTTTTAATTAGTAGAAACGTTGTCATTATAAGAAATAAAGTAATATAAAAAGAAGGAAAAATTGATTTCAACAAGACTAGGGTTTTATAGCCATGCATGTGGCTCTGTGTGAATATATTAAGGGAAACCGGTGCTTCAATGAAATGATGCAGGAAAATGTGAGCACAGTGTTGGTATTTAGTTATGATAGACACCATCATAGTTCAACATTTTACCATTCCAAAAATCAAGAGGGATGGGAATGTTATTAGACTTACGAATAATGAAACCCAATATATAATATTATACATATTTATCATCTGGGGGCCATGAGGGCCACAACTGTTTTGCACTAACTCTAAGCTCCCCGCTATCATCCAACTGCTTTTAATCTGCTGCATGTCAGTGACAACCATTAATGTCAACTGCATGGTTCAGTAAGGCAGGGCATCACCAAAGTTCTTCTTCCCTACAGGAAGAAATCTGGTTTGTGAACTTGATTTTATCTTAATCCCCCCCCCCCCTTTTTTTTTAAACATCTAAAACCTTTGCTTTCAAGAGTTCAAGAGTGAGTAACAACATATAAGGTACAGCAAACAGCTCTTACCTTAACGTGCTTCTTGCTTTGAGCACGGCCACAAGAGCAGTGCACTCTCCCAAACTACGGGCGGCCTGAGGCATAACTAACAGATTGATGAGAAACTGATACAGACATCCGAATCAGCAATCTCTAACATCAATACTGAAAATAAATACAGCACAAAAATAATCATAAAACAACTAGCTTTGAGCTCTGTGGCCCAACTAATATTTCAACAACAGAAAAATCAAGTTGTCTAAAATTTTTATCAAACATAAATTGCTACTTATCAGAACATTAATTACTACCTGTGCCATATCGCCTGTAACAATACTACATGTTGCATATGCCTGGTTTTATTTTTACGATCATTCTACCATTGCCATCCACAGACACAACGGTTGTGCCATCTGTTATCCAGCCTGCTTGTAGTCAGTTCATTGTATATTGTCTTAACATACAAAGAGTTATACATTTAGACTTACAGACTTTACAAAGACTTAACAGTGCAACTGTTAAGGCCTCTCGCTCTTTACAGACTAATCCTCTGCCAGAGTAAAAACAAGCTCTGCTGTCACAGATCACTGAAACTGTGCCAGATTCCTGTCCACTGAAGACCTTGGATATGAGCCATCATCATCATTAACATCTGTTTGATGAAAGGAATGTCCTGACTTTGATCAAATAAATCAAATAATGATTATACAATGATATGCTTTCTAACAGACTTATCTCATTGTCATCAATGTTTAGTGTTGGTGTGGCGCTAAAGACTGTCACCCGAAAAAGCTTACTCAAGAAATCCCATCGTACAATTAATATAACTTAAAATAAGTTTAAATAAGTTGAAGAACTAACGTTTTTACTTCCTGGCAATCACAGGAAGACTGTTGTCTTGTGTTGATGGATGATTTCTCTTGTTCATTTTCATTTCATGGTCAGATGGTTCTTTAGAGTTTATGACGCTGGCTCAGTTCATAGCAAACATTAAACCCCTTCCTGACTTGTCATCATCATCTACCCAAAGCTGCCATTATTTCACAGAAAGATGCCTTAAAGTGCCATTTATTTATTCATTTATATTTCATCACTTTTATAAATATCAGCAAATCAGGTGACATTAGTGAGTGAGCCCATGTCAAGTGATGCAAGTATTGCAATTGCTTGGCTCAGTTGTCAGTGAACTGTGTTTTACTTCTATTTTACTTCGAAATGCAATGTTCCCACCAAACAAGACAGTCCATGTCCATGTTCCACTACTTGTGACAGTGGATCTGTTTGGAATGTTGCAGGGAGCAATGGAGGCATCAGGAGCAGCCACAGTGACCTGTTAGAAGAAGAACGACAGGGGAACACACCTAATCTTCAACTTCTCACAGAGGTAAGCAACTCATTTCACTGTGCCCTGCTGCTGACAGGTTGGTGCCATGTACAGCAGGAAATTATTGGCCAATGTCTTTTCTAAACTGACAGTTTAGAATTAGTTTTTTTTACCTGTAGAATTTTGCTGTTTGCATTCCCCAGTGCTATGTTGCATTTGCTATTAACACGAGAACAACCGTTAGTGAAACCTGTGAGCTTGCTACTTTCAAGCTGTCACTGTTCTTTTTGAGTTAAGATGCCGTTAAGTACATTTTAGGAGGAACGGCTTCTGTCCTGTCTCTCTGTGGTTTGACCCATTGGGTTCAGCTGATGGTAATAAGCCTTTTGTCCAACAAGTCATCAATTCTGTCTCTTCTCTCCCCCAGGCTTCACACAAATCAATTGTTTGTAGGTTTGAAGGCCGGAGTTATAATGAGACAGTGTGCTCTACCACACTTAGCTGCTCTAAAATTACTTGAAACCAAAAGCCAAGGCAGATTCTGGCTAAATCCATTCCCGTGTCCAATGGGAGTACCTGTTGAGGTCATTGGTTTGACCCTTCCAGTCACAGTGAAGGAAACGAGTAATTTATCGAGACTCTGCCCTTATCTGTTCCTTACATTCTCCTTCTGGCAATATACCATTCAATCTAGTGCGTCGTGAATTGGAGTAGTAGGTCATCAATTACTTGTTTGCAGTAATTTATTTTAATATGTCCCATTCCTGAAGTAGTGATAAAACATTTAGGTATTTCATGCTTTTTGAGTTTTTCCTCATACTCAATGCTGGCTACTTTTCCAGTCAAGATTCCTTGGTCCACAATCTGGGTCCAGTGTAAATTACATTATGCAGACCTCCATGCCATGTTGTTCAAATCTTAATGTTGCATGTGGGGATCAATGTATAGAGCGCTTGGATGTGCGCAAATCTGTCCACATGTTGGAACAGTATGAATTTGACTTATCCAGCTCCACTGCCTCTAAATTTTACCTTGCATTTTGTCTTAACACATAAACCAGCTAAACATGAGTCTGCTGTGACCATTGTGCAATGTGAGATTCCTGACACTCTCAGTTTATGTCCAGTGGCTGTATCCTCATGCCTCACTAAAAAAAAAACTCCAAGTCATTAAATCCCAAGTCAAAAAAGTGGCTTCAAAGGGGTTTTTTTTGGCAGTTTTTCCCTCACCCTTGCTGAGGGTGGAGGTCAGAGGATGTCACACCCTGTACAACTTGTTAAGTCCTATGAGGCAAATTGTAATTTGTGAATATGAGCTATACAAATACAGATTGATTGTTTGATTGATTTAGTGGTTGATTGATTGATTGATTCCTCTATCATGATGGACAGAGGTCCAACGGATGCTGTGTTATTTGCAAATTAAATTCAGTCAACAAGTCAAATGACAAAATATGTTTGACACTTTTAATGTTCAAAATTATGTTTGATTTATCACTAAAAATATTTATACATATGGAAAGCAGTATTCATAATAACGGATACTGCTAGATATCTTCATTTGTTACGTCTTTATGATTCGTTTTAGTTATATTCAGAAAATCACCATGTGAAAAGGGTCCAGGTACATTGATTTTGGTTTTACTGCCAAATTATTACCCCCTGTCCTCCTCTGGCTAGCTCAGCTCTCAACCCCAATCAGCTTAACTACAACAACTTAAAAAAAAAAGAAAAACAAAGCAGTATTGGCATGTTTTCTGTCAAATGAACAGAAATGACCACTCTATCCATTGTAATTATTTGGCTAGAGTCAAAAATTCATTTGTGCTTCACGCAGCATTCATTCACAGTTACTACTGATTTGGCATCGATGTGACAACCTGCTGAGGTGTTTAGAATTTTTGAAGAAAACCGATCGACTGATTGAAATGAAAGCAAATTAAACGGGGCCATGGTTATTATGGAGATTGAGTCATCAGTCTTCCTGTGTCTTCTCCGTCCCTCGGGCGTCCTGAAAATCAATCTACAGCTGAAATGGTCAGTGGTCAGTATTGCTCTCAGTGCCAATGGGGAGCAGTGAATGGGACCAAAACATAAGCTGTAATGAATTGAATCTGAAAACAAGCTAGAGGTCATGATGAGATAGATGGGGTATTCATTTCTTCAGTGGCAGTCTTGTGGATTACCATCCCTGTGCCCCATCAGGCCTCTGGCTGACTGATGCAGTCGAGGCAGAACAGGCTGATGACCCGTCTGCCTGTAAATAAGGAAGCGCAGAAGTGTTATGGACCAATGTGTTAGTTTCAGGGATGTGCAAATTACTGTGGTCAAAGTGACACAGTGCTCGTTTCCCTGGAGTGCCCTTCTGAACCTGAGGGGTATATTATCATTACACTTACCTTCTACTTAATGAGAAAGGTGCTGCACCTCAACATGTTGTAGTGTCTTTGGCTTCAGTGTTGGCATTTATCCCTTTCAGAGCATTAAAACTGCATTAAAACTGCACATATACTGTATGAGATTAATTCATGTGATATGATTATTTATGCATTCTTTATCAGCAGCTCAGGGTTTCTGTGCACAAATGTGTAAAACTGAGGTTACACATTGTGACTGTTTACCGTGTACCTATTTGGTACACTGTTTGGTTTTGGAACTGTGGCCACCACAGGATAGCCAGGACTAGACACTGGCATTCATAATCTGTAGATAATGTTGTTGAATTTAGACAGTTCAATTCAGGTCTGACAGAGAGTGTTGCATTATGGGTTAGGCCCTATCTCCCGCCCTGCACGAGTGTGTCACATGTGTTTGCTCATTTCAGACTAACACAGTTGCCCTCTTCCCTTGCAGCACCCACAATATTTAATTAGCAAACACACTTTCAATTTTCGGAGCATCTGTTTGTGTAAAATTAGGTGTGGTCATGGAATGTTGTCGGCACTTGTGTTAAGGCGACAGAGAGCATTCACTGACAAATCCTGGATTGAAGTTAGTGGTGCAGTGTTCTGCTGTTATTCTAATACATAGATGTTTTTTTACACACCTCTATATGTTGATTCACCTCCGGGTACATGCTACCTTTCACACGTCCATATGGTCCTCTCTGAGTGTCTGGCAAATCCACTGTAGTAATAAGAATCCATTAAACGCAAAGACAACTGGCTTTTTTAAAAGAATGTGAGATTAAACTCCCGCTGGTTTGCTCTAAACACTGAGTAATATTTGCTAACTGCAGTTTTATTTTTCTTCCCCGTCCTTGTCTGTGTATGTCAGTAATTACTTTGCAGAGCAGGCTGATACTGACCTTTCCTTGTTGCATCAGTTCGTATACAGGCTGCATAAAAAACAATAAGGTAGCATGAATGAACCTACAACCAATGAAAACACTGTTTCGGGTTCATGGCCTTGCATCCTTTTACAGGAACTGGACTATATGCACTTGGTTAAAATGCAGGAAGCCTCAGCAGTATTAGGAGACAGGCAGTAACCACAACAGCTTAAAGTAATTGTCAGAGACCCCTTCGTTGTCTGATTTGATTTGATGAGTTGTCGATGAGGATTTTAGTGCCTGATGATTTAAATGCTGCTTTGCTGCTCTTCCATCCTGGGAGAGCAGGGCTGGGACTCATGATTACTCGTTATCGCTTGATGTGGATCTTGTTGTTGAATTGAATGTTTCATTTGCATACATCAAAAACAGAAATCATGCAGCTGTTTTTTACTTTTTCACAAATTACACTAACCCTAACTAATTGTGGATAACGGATGCATTCAAGTCTGCTTGATAAGTTAGATAACAATAAAAAAAAAAATCTTGAAAAATGAAATAATGTGACAGAAGATTGTGTCAGAAACATTCTGTTACACATACATCTACTCCTACACACAGCCTTTGCAGCTGCCTTTGGCCTGCAGACATGGAGGATGTTGAAATTCAATCAGTCACATGCTAACAGTAACCTTGAACATGTATATGCACATGATTGTGTGCCTGCTTTTTAAAGCGTGTTTATTTATGCTTAGCTTTGCATGAGTGTGTGTACAAAACCTGAGTAGCTGCTAACTGCCAGTATTGGTGCTTGTGTTTGTAGACGTCTGGATGAGAAAGTGTGTGTAGAGTCATGAGACTTGAGGTGTCTCAGTATGTTGTGTTTGTAGGAGGTACTGTCTGTGCACTCTGTGGCGATACACATCTACATGTTCATACACACATACACATATAGAGTACATAAGTCAAATACAATTACAGTGGCCACTGATGTTGCACATACTGTATTTGCATACTATGTAAGTTTGTGTTTTCTTTTTGCCCACCTTCAGCTCAAGTAAGGTTTACTAGTATGTGTTGAACTGGCCATCACTCACAATGTTGAGCTTCCATATGTGTTTGTGTGCCTGCAATCACACTCGTGTGCATGTTCCCAGAGAGTTCTACCTCAGGCTGTCGGAGTGAGATTCTGTCTTCCTAAGCAAAGGTTAGCTCTCTGTGGAAAAGCCTACAGTGGCCTTTACACACACACACACACACACACACACACACACACACACACACACACACAGAGGCGGCTATGTTTACATACACACACACACAAGCGCATAACACAGAATACACCAATCCAGTCCTTCACATAAATATACACATTGACAGGTGTATTCAGATAGGCTTTACCTATCGGAAAAACTATGTGTCTGACATTTGAAATGTGGGAGATGATGGTTGAAAATTACTTATATCGTCCATCTTTAATTTTCATACATCATAGTCAGCCTCTCTTTCTTTCTTAGCCTACATAACTCCTCTATTTCCATTCTTTCTCTCTTCAGTTTTGGTTTCTGACTGAAGTGATATAGTGGATTTTGGCCTTCTCTCCATCACCATGACAACTAAATTAGGAACGGGGGATGAAGTGGTCCAAATCGATGGGAGCTTGCTTTCACTTTTAAAATATGGCCACTGAGTTTACGGTATGCACCTTCCTGCATTTATACGTATCCATCCACCTTGATTTTTTATATATGCTGTATTTGCTTCTTGGTCAGATTAGCAAATATTGGTGATTCTGTATCCAGTTCCTTACTGTACTGTCTGTGCGTGTTTTCCATTTTAACATCTTCAGGTCATATTAGCTAATTGGCTAACACCATTAACATTGCTAATCGTAATGAGCCTTTTCAGGTCTATGTAAATTAATACACACGTACACATCAGCATATTTACACACATATGTAAGCAGGTACCAAACACACATACTGTCTAATACCTACCTGCCAATAATGAGCCAGAGGATAATTGCTGGAAACAAGTCAACCATGTCACCTCTGTTATTACACTGCAGTCGTCAACATGGACTAAGGAAAAGCTGTGTGTGTGTGTGTGTGTGTGTGTGTGTGTGTGTGTGTGTGTACATTTTCAAAAAGAAAAGGCAGAGCGGCAGGAAGAAGAAGCGAGAGGGGGAGGAGAGTGGTGATGCAATTGATCAGCAACATGAATTAGTGGCACTTAGAAAAGCAACAAAGAGAGTAAGACGTCCAAAGCTCTGCTAGCGGCACTCACAGGCTGCAGCGTTCATTACAGCAGACAGGACATGCAACACTGTGATGGTTTATATTTTCATGTCATGTCAGTTGTGGGAAGAGGTTTGCATGAGGAGTAACATCAAAGAAACCCTAAACCACTGACAGCAAGAATGTGTACAGAAGAAAAACAACAGTTAAGGGGGAAAAACCTATTCAAACACTTGGATTGGGAAGATTCTTCTTCCATTATGAGCTAGGACATTGTTGAGTATAGTTATGAACAGAATCATATAAACGAGATAGATTCAGAGTGAATGCTGTTGTACTTTTATGCACAGAGCAGATCACCTAGATGGGTCATCAGATGATTCCTGCATAAAGAAAGAATAAAGAAGGAATTTACACATTCCTCAGTTTGCAGACTTCTTTCCAATTTCAAATTTCCAGAAATGTAAAATAGCACTCAGGTACAGTGCTCGGATAAATGAACTCAGCTACTTTCAGCACTCCTCTCTAATAAACTCTCCCCTTCAGTCCAGCAATTAGATTATTGTCCATCAATACACGCAGTGTAAATCACGTCTCCTTGCATTTGAGTGACTTTCCTTTTCAGCTTAGGGCCACTGGGGATAAGATGATTCTAGTTTTCCTTGTATTCCGCAAACACATTTAGATTACTGCAGAAATGCTTCTAGTAGCTTAGTCTGTGTTTACAGGCAGGTTCATGAATATGCACTCATTTTTAAAATGATTGCAGCTAATGTAAATATTAATTGTGTGGTTAAATGTTCCATTCATTTCATTTTATGCACTTGCTGCTAACAGAAGTAGTCATGTCTGGGTAGA
The DNA here is from genome assembly GCA_016785345.1 of Trinectes maculatus. NCBI lineage: Eukaryota > Metazoa > Chordata > Actinopteri > Pleuronectiformes > Achiridae > Trinectes > Trinectes maculatus. The sequence goes on along the minus strand of JAFBJQ010001591.1, from coordinate 381,333 downwards.
TGGTCTACACTATGTAAAAACATGTACCTCAACATGTTACTTCTTTGTGGTGTATTTATGCCTATCAGGGCTTGTCAGGACAGGGTCATATCTGGCCCTCATCTGAGGGTGATGAAGATGGAGTTCAAGGTATGATGAAGAGTCCAGTACTGTGTGAAGCAGACTGCTCATTCCACTGGTAGGAATGTTTTATTTGCCAACTTAAAGGAAACAGTGAATCTGGGTAGTAAGTCAATGCTTTTATCACCTGCAAGTTTAATGGTGAAATGTAGAGAGGATGGAAGGTCTAGTAATGTCCAAATCAGCTTGAAGGGACATTAAATGGACTTTAACTGTACCATGGTGCAAAGTCAATGTAATATCTGCTTAAGTTGATGACGTGTGAATGGAGCAGGTCACTATCTAGAGAGCTAACAGCAAGTGTGTGTTGATGCTGTTTCTATCCTGTCCACTGTATACTCTATCAAAAGCCTATCCCCTTTCCTATATCAGCCATCATTCGTCTGGAATAGGACAATCATTGAAACAACCTCCAGTTATGGTGTGTCACAGAGCAACTCTAGACGATGTCCATAGAGTCAGGTCAGTTCATATGAGTGAGAGGCTCCAGACAACTGTCAAGGTTCACTCCACCCCCACTCCACAGCAGTGAAACAAATGAATTCCTAACAGAAATGCCAATGATGTTTAGACTATTAGAAGATGCAGGATTGTGCAATCATTTTGTCGTCAGCTTTGTGACTGAACTAAACTACATATCCTGCACAGCTATCCAAACTACAATGTCTTTTAGTCTATTAGAACTGGAAACAAGCCTATTTTGCTTGCCACTTGCATTAAAAACAACATAAATACCTGAGTGCATTAGAGAGTGGTAGTACTTTAATGGAAGAATAGCGTGCCAAACAGTCTCGGTCCCATTTAAACACTGCACCTCATGGTTACCTTCCACTATTTTTTCCCTTTCATAGCATGATTGGACTGCAATATAAAACCCAAAATATATATTATACTATCCCTCTGTGAAGGTTTTCTGTTGATTCTGCAAGGTTTTTTACCTAGAAACAGCAGATACGAGCAGTAAGTAATCAAACCCGTTATTTTGTAGTAAGCAGTTATTTTCTTTTGAGCTAGAGCTCCATCAAACCCATGACTTCACGCATCTTGTGAGTTTCGAGCTAATTAACACCACCTACCAAAATAACCAAGATTTGACATGATATGAGAGTAATAATCCAAAGTGACAAATAATGATTAAGAAAGATTATGTCCACGATGCAAGTTCTGGGATTTGTCCTTTCAAGTTCAAAATGATTGTTTTACCAATGCTAATCTCATGAGATCTTTAAATCTGTGCATGCCAGTGAAACAACTGCATATTATTTTCATCAGGCATAATTTACTAGACTTAGCAAATAACTTCATGTGTTTTGGTTTCTGTCTAATGAGGTCACTGTCCTGGGCACTGATTGGCTGGAGTTGGTGCCATTTTTGGACCAGATTACCAGTGGGCTGCACACCTGATTAGAGTGTGACACATATAGTTGGACATCCTGTCTAATTGTGTCTTTGAAGAGGTCACATTGTGATTGACTGCCAATCTGGGGATTTTCTCTGCAAATCTTACAATGTTTTGAGGACTGGAAAATTGAGCTAAAAATTGTGTTCTGTGAACTATAGAACACTAAGAAATGCAAAAATGGCATGGCAGTGAAATCTACTCTGTTAGTCACATTTCTAATTTGATAGACATTTAATTTCCCTACTGCTGACTACAGATACCCATATTAACTAGAACATAGGGGTTTATAAGTCATGTACCTGTGTCTTTAAAACCCTCACTCCTATTCTGTGAAATACACAACACAGGCAGAATATTGACTTCATCACTTTATTCATGGACCTTTAAGCAGGGCACATAAAAACCTAGATGGAAATGCGGAAATAAAAAGTGGCGATTCATTTTGTTTAGAGGGCAAATTAAACTTCCTTTCCCCTCTTCTCTTTTGCCGATGACACTCTCTCTTTCTCTCATTACCCCCTTACTTCCTATCTGCATGAGAATTGCATATCAGTGGCTCACAGAGGCAGAGCAGCAGCTTCTTACGAGGCCCACAGCAAATATTCACATAGCCTGCGGGAAGCCATTTTCAGTACGCGAGAAAGCGCGAGGGGACACAAAGATGAGGCATGGAGGAGAAAAGGGTTTGGAGAAAGGTGAGATTTGATGAGTAGAAATAAAGGCAGAAAACAAGGCAGCAATGACTGAATCCTATACTGAATCATTATGTGTCTGTATATGTGTGTGTATATACGTACATATAGTATCCTTGTATATACCACCATGCTGCCAGAATAGTGGTTCTGCCAAACTAAAGTCTAGTTGAGGGCTGATCCAGCACTTGAATTATGAACTGCTAGATTTTCAAGGGGGTGAGTGCATTTATTCACCTTTGAAAATATATGGACCTAGCAGAGGATGGTTTCGATCCATCGACCTCTGGGTTATGGGCCCAGCACGCTCCCGCTGCGCCACTCTGCTCTGTTACTTTGCCGTTTTTTTCCCTCCTCCAGGCCCCAGATTGTGACTGAGCTCAATATTTAGTTATAGGAACGTTCCTAGTACAAGCTCCAGCTCCTGATGGGGGAAAATGTATGGGAGAAAGTTTGCGTGTGCGTGTGTGTGAATGTGATTTAAATCCATCTATCCTGGCAGTTTAAAGAATCCATCAGACCACTTGGCCACACAACATAACCAAGGAAAAGCTGTAAACCTGGTCAAACCTGGTCGACATGATACCTGCCTTTAAGTACAGTACAGTTTATTAATGTGTGGGTCAAGGTGCTCACCTACTGTATGTCCGCTGATATGATAGTGAAGCAAAAGGATGTTGTATGGCAGGGACCTGTATCTACGTCCATCATTTGTCAGCCATCTTTGGTGTATGTTGTGTTAGACAACATAACAACATACAGAGGATCCTCGAGTTACGATGGAGATCCATTCCTGAGAATGTGTCGTAACCGAATATCGACGTAAGTCGGGACATACATTCATAGGTAAGGTAGTTACAAATTTGTGCCACTAGATGTTGCTATAACACCACCCTACAATAAGAGTTTACTGTGGTGAATTGCCTTTTGTCACAGTAGGGGTTGATATCGCGAGTGTAATGAGCATTTCCTTTAGATTTCTGATATCAACCGTGTAGACCCTGTGTTGCGGATAAACCTACGGTATTGCCACGATCCCAAACGCATCTGTGTCCGTGTGCATCTCCTTACCGGCTGCCGCTGCACCCCCCGCCAGCCGTCCATTTCACATAAGTAAACACAAGGCAGAGTAGCCGAGCGGCTATGGGCCCAGCACTCCCCCACTGCACTACTCTGCTTCCACATAATTGCAATTGGGGGATGGCACAGCCATTCATTACAGTCAGAAACTGTATAACCCTATGAAACTTTCTGGGTGACCACAAACATGATACCAATGTGATTGTATGCACAACATGGGTAAATGCAGCACATTTCTGAACATCTCTCAGGTTCTTAGATTTGAGTGATGCATGAATGTTACAAGCAAAATCCCATAAGGCCACAGGGATGTGCAACTATTGATTTACAAAAGGTAATGCTGGATTTGTTCTGTATTGACAGATCTAATGAGGGCTCATGAGCACCAGTCTTGATATGCAAACAACATTATTTAATGTGGCTTCAGTATTCACTGAGTTCAGTGACCATGGTTGTGGAAATGATGCAGTGGCACCATTATACAATATGCATGGTATTTATCAAGCAGGGCCAGGCATAAGACTTGTTATGTTATGTTATGTTATGTTCTTGGTGTGATGTCATACATGAGACTGTGATGGAGAAATATGAGCCAGTATTTATTTTTTTCATTTCTACAGTGTTACTGTGTTTAGCATTGGCTTTAGTAATGACAAGGTGTGATAGTCTTCTTTTTATATTAATCTTATGAAAAGCTCGTACAATTATACAATCACTGATTATTTTAAAACAAGAGCAACAGCTATAAATTTGTCATCTTGGAGGAGCCCAGCAGGGAGGCGATGGTACGAAGCAGAAGAAACTGATTGGTAAAAGTAACACTCATCAGTAGCAAAGGGTAAATATTGTGAAGACTGTTAAATTCAAGCTCGCTTCCTTTCGTACTGCTCAGCGATGAAAGAGGTCTTCAGTGAGAGAGGAGGAGAGGAGGTATTGAGAGCAGAAGATTGAGGGTGAGGCTGAGGAGAAAATAAACGTGAAGAAGGGTGAGACAAATTGAAGAGAGTGGCGAATGTGAAAACCATAATGAAAGCAAAGGGAATTACAGAATGAAGGCACAAAGTGGAAGAATGACTGATAAAGAAAGCAGGGGAAGAGACAGAGAGTGGGGGTAAGTAAATCCACTTCATCTTGGATAAGACAATGCTCTGCGCCCCAATACTATTTTCAGGCAATCACAGGGGAGGAGGAGGAGGTGACGGATGGAGGCAGAGGTTGAGATGACAGAGAAAGAGTTTGAAGGATTTTGATTTTTATATTTCTGCCCATGAGTGTAACAAACAGTCAAGCCAGCTTCACATTACAAATGTGGACAGCAGGCTTGCTGTGTTTGCTATTAAAGAGGAAATGTCTTCGGCTTCAAAATGTAGTGTAGGTTACTGCACAGTTGCAAGTTTATAATGCACTGGTACCATGTTTGTCCCACTTGGATTTTCCACAGACGTTTTGCATTGGAGAAATTAAGTGGGGTGGAATTAGAGCAATTATTCTAGCAGCCGATAGATGCAGCAGGTTCAGGAGAGGCTATAGGTGGTTGTAGATGAAATCTTTGCAGATGCTACAACATAATCTGGTGGTAATTTATGCTTTTGGACATGTGCAACCTAAAGTTAAATGAAGTCTCACTCAACGTTCAACTGAACCCATCTCAAATGTACATCTAATCTCACCGTCCCACAGGTTTTCACTGACGATTTGTAGAGAAACCAGTTTCAGGCTCTTTGTGAACACGGCCAGTTTGAACTCTTCTCCGAAAGTATAGCTTGGTCTGTGCTTTGGATTAGCTTGTATATTGTTCTGGCATAATCTCAATTGCTTTTGTCTTGTGCAGCTTTCTGCATACGTGAGGCTGAATTTTGAAGTTCGATAGAAAATCCTGCACTTATCTGCACGGTCTCCATATTCCATCAACTGGCTATATTGAACTAGATGAGGTTGAACATGCATCTGCGACATGTAGCACAGATAGAAGACAATTCTCGGGGATTGAACTTGACAAGGCAAACCCCTTCTCCTGGACATGATTGGATCTTATGCTTTCCACAAACAGAAGTAACACAAAAAGGTCAACCATGTTTGCAACCAAGAGAAGTCATTTCCATTGAGACTATATGCAACCCTATTCCCTGCATAGGTTAACAGAAAATACAGTATATTACCAGGGGCTATGCATAAGTCTCTTGTGCAAGTAATCACTTCTCCCACAACAGGTCTGCAACACTGTCTCGTTATACTTGCACCGCATTGTGTAGAAATAACCTGTTTCTCATTAGTGGACTGGGAAATGCCATGGTTGGGCTTTGCTGATACATTTGCTCTCTCCCTGAGTTGAAAGCCTCGGGCAGTGGCAGCACAATACTCCTCGACTACATTTCTGAAGATGCTGAGGATGAAAACAACAATAAACATGATTGTTTTTGTGAGTCTAAAGTCCAAACGTGCACGTAAAAGCGAACAAAAGAGTCAATAAAACATGATGATTTGTGTGGGTATGCTGCTACACAAAACACACAAAACCGCTGTGGTTCGATGCGAGTCAATTTGAACTCTATTGGAGAGGTTAATCAAGAGAAGGTTTTTTTTAAAACAGCCTGATTTTGGCTTCCATGGTTTAATGAAACCTATGTCATCTGGATGAGATGAGCCCAGTTTTCATCACTCAGCTGCTGCAACACTCCCCAGACAATTCAGAGAAATCTTAACTTGCCCAGTGCAGAGCATCTAGCCAACACAACGTCATTTGTTTTCCATTAGTGCACCTCAGTACTGACACAGTCTGATAGTATTGACATCTTACAAACTGCAAGTCTCTGCTGATGGAATTAGCCTTTTTCTGATTGCTGTTAATCTTATTTCTTCTTCTTTTTTCATTAAAGTAAATGCATTATTTAGACCATTATTCTATTCCGAGAAGATCTGCTGAGTATGCAGGGAACCTGAGCCATGCCTCACACAATCAAACAGTAAACGATCAGCCACTGGATGTGTTGAATAAAACTACACTTACTGTCTTCTACTACTGGTGAATGAGCACGACCAGCGTCTGTTGCTCCTAGAATAATCATTCAGACTACAGATTTTATTGGTGTGTGTTGTTATTTTAATTTACACGTCTTCTGTGCTTGAATGAGGACTTAACTCAAAATGGTGATGTATCAACTTTAGATTGGATGTTTGGGCCTCTGCTAAGGTTTGTATTTGTAGCTTCAGATCATACAATATGTCTTTAGATGTTTCATGGTAAATACATCATGGAAAATTAAATGCACCAAATAGGTGTAACTGGGAGTACGTTCAGTACGTACTATGGCTGTGTGGTGTCCAGTATTTTTGATAGCCTTACTCTGCTTTTCTCACTGCTTTTGTTTTTGGATTTGTCATCTCATAGTGCTTATAATTGCAGACTTAATAAATGCGCTATAAAACACAACTTTACCTGGAGCTGATAATCAAGTATATATGTGTGTGTGTGTGTGTGTGCGTGTGTGTGTGTGTGTGTGTGTGTGTGTGTACTGGAACCAGACAGAAATGGGGCAGATGCGAGAATATGGCTCTGTTGGAATGCTATTATTCCAGTAACCCTAGTCAGAGTGGTTACATGCAAAGAATGTGGAAAAAATGGTAAACTTCGAAACCCACATTCAACAGTAACTGTCAAACAACTAGTAGCTCAGTGTTCCAGCATCCACAAACGGCAACTGCTATCACAACTTGAGATTGACGAGGTACAACACAAATCCTTAGAGGGGAGTTAACAACACCCCATCCAGAGATTGGGTACAAAGCTCCAATAATAATAAGAGAAAAGCTGAATGAGGCAGCAACTGACCTGAGAGAGAAGATCATGGCCAGAATGAACACCAGGCAACCCCGACGGCAATTACAACGGCTGAGTGAAGTACCATCGGAAAGTCTCATTGAAGATGTGAATGCAGCACTAAGAATCGTTCCTACAACCTCCATCACTGAAACCAATGAGCTGATATACACTTCAGCAACAGTGATCCTTGAGATGCTTGGCTATAACCATGAGAAACAATACCCACCATTGAAAAGAAGTTTGGAGGCTAAAATGAAGGCAGCACGGAGAGGAGTGAACCAACTCTCAGAGCTCCAGAAAGATGCAATGAAGAAAACATTACCCAAGAGAAAATGAAGCCAAGCGAATAAACCGACTCTTCTCGACCCAACCAGCTCAAGTGTACTCTCCATGGCAGGGTAATAACAACAGAGCAGACCCACCAAGTCTGGAGATTGAACAGCACTGGAAAGGCATATGGGAGAAGGAGGCATCACACAACAGTGATGCACAGTGGTTCGTCTCTCTTAGAGAAGACCACAGCAACCTCCCTGAGCAGGACCCAGCAACCATCATAGTTGCAGACATCTAAGAAAGAGTCTCAGGTATGAAAACTGAACAGCACCAGGCCCTGACATGATCCATGCCTACTGGCTTACAAAGCTCACTGCACTCCATGAGCGCCTGGCAGCACAAATGAACCAGATGCTAAAGGATGGGACCCACCCTGAATGGCTAACCAAAGGGTGCACAATCCTGATCCCGAAGGATCCCTCAAAGGGTACAGTCCCATCCATCTATCAGCCAATAAACTGTCTCTCCACAATATGGAAGCTCATGTCAGGCATCATAGCAGCCAAGATAAGTGGGCACGTGGATCAATACATGAGCACAGCACAGAAGGGCATCGTCAGGAACACCAGGGGAGCCAAACACCAGTAGCCAGTGTTTGGTGTTCCTGCCAATGCAACAGAACAGTCACCCAAGACTGCAAAACCCAACACACCAATCTGTGAACTGCCTGGATTGATTATAAGAAAGCCCCAACAGACGACGTGCTCAGTGAATGTCTCAGACAATTGAGAATAGAGGAAGAGGTGCCGGAGGTACCATCTTGGGAGGACAAGCCCCTGCATGGGATGTACAACCGACTGAAGTAGCTGATATCAAGAAATCCTGCCAATGGCTAGGAAGAGCTGGACTGAAGGAAAGCACAGAGACACCCATCATGGCTGCACAGGAACAGGCCTTGAGCCTGTCCGCCGTCGTAGTTGACATGGCAATAACAAGTGATGGCAATATCAGGAAAAAGGAACTTGAGAGGCTAGAAAAATACCAGGGCCTCAAAGAAGAAAATATATGTATATATATAACCATTACTTTGGAAATAAGGTGATGAGTGATGTTTCAGTATATTTGTTTTTCAACTCTCATACAAGAGGCTTCTTCAGCTCTGACTAGTTGAAGGGAGTTTTCAGGTATTTAACCTCTGTGGTTGTAGACCTGACAAGAGAGTGGTTATGTAGGACAAGAAGGTCTCTGACCTCTACAATCCTCTATTGTGTGGTTGATTTCACCTGAGTCAGGGGTTGTCTCCTGAGAGGTCATGTGATCATGGTGTGGATAGGAGTTGAGGCTTCTGGGATGGGAGTTCAGGACAGCTGGAGGTGGCTGATAGCTGCTGTCTTCAGCCACCTCCTCTGTTGATTGATGTTTCTCCAGCGTGATCCCCAAAAGATCATCCTTTGTCCTCGAGGTTTAAGTGAACAGCTGAGTCCTGGCCTGTGAGTCCTGTGTTGTGCCTGTGTGGTGGTTGTTTTGTTTACCCAATAAACCACGTTGCATAGCTAGCGTCTGGGTATTTTGGACAAGCTTCTGTCTTTGAGTGTCGGTAGGTGATAATGTGTTATTTCTGGTTCTGCTACTTTGATGTAATCACTTTGTTAAAATAAAATAAAAATGCATTCATTGTGTTTATATGGACTGACAGTGCCTGGACAATAAGTGCAGATGACTCTTTCAAATGCTGTATGTGCAAACAGTTATGCTTCATGATCAGCCTCACTCTGATATAACATTATTTAGCAAAACACAGCATCTCATTTTTAGCATAAACATCTCAGAATTACACTACACCAGTAGTTTGATCTGACAGTCAACTGCCAGGCATAACCTTTAGTTTGGCAGATTCCAGCAGTACAGTATGATGAATGTACGTCTAAAAAATAAGAAAAATACTTCTGCCCAAATATGATCCCAGCTGATTATGGCCAGGGGCTACAGCTGCCCCTATTGACATTTCACATGACCTTTTGAATTGGAGACACTGGGAGAATATCGCCTGTGGTGACTTTTTCATTTTACAACTTTAAATGATTACCAAAGTCTTTTTAGCTCCGGCACCCAGACTGGCACTTAGGGAGGAAACTGACAGAAATCACTGAAAAGTGTCAACTTCAAATCTGATATGAGACTAAATCATGGCTGCTACTCCCAGTGCTGACAGATGTGTTTATATGTTGCAACTCAGAAGCCAGATTGGCACAAAGAGTTTGTACCTTTGTGGAATGGGACCTTGTTGCCATTACAATGCACTAAACCTGCCAGAACCTGACAGCAGGAATACCCCTGAATCTCTCCAGTGGAGTGCGAATAGTTTTGCATTGATGCCAGTGCATTTTGACATTTCCAAAGGCACAGCCGTTTCTCAAGTCATGACATTATCATTTTTTAAATGGATAAAACTGACATCTGGAACAAGTAAAACAGACACTTTATATAAGCCTACTTCCAATGGCCAAGTGCCATTGGACACTCATTCATGTTCCATGAGCCTATTTACCAGACACATGACTAAAGCATTAGAAGCTACAGCCAAGTCGACAACCCACATTTTGCTCATGAAACCCAAACATTTTTTTGGATGTATGAAAGACGTTGTGATCTCATTTTCTCTTGATCTGAAATCACAATGCAGCTTGACTCGGCACAATGCTGTGGTTAACCCACTTTTTATCAGGCAGTACAATCACAGTGGTTTGACACAGAGCGGCACAGACTCCCTTCTGGAGTGTTAACCTGACTGACCTCGTTGTTCTAAAGTGTCTGGTTCAACATGGACATCAAATTCTAAATAAATGAATCCTATGAATGCTGATGTTTCCCATGTCTGTCCCAAACAGCCAGACACTGTCAAAACAATTTCCATAATGTGGGGATGAATCCTTTATCAATCCACTGCCTGTCTCTGAGATGTATCAGTGGAAAACAACATGGCAGACCATCTAACCACCATATGTTTACTCGATGCTGACAAAGCAATCACTGCCAAAGCTGAAACACAGTAGCTGAAAGTGAGGTTTAGATGGCACGAGGTTCTGGCTGATTTGTGTCGCCATGCAGTCAGGGTCAAGGGGAAGTGATGTTCTCCACATGAGAACACAGATTTAAGCAAGATGCCTCCCTGAAGCCCACTCCAACTCAGCCTCTTCACTCTCCCCACACAGAAGCATCGTCCTCACACTGATCTCTCTGGTTATTGGTCTCTTTGATACAGCTTTGTACATGAGAAATTACACTCTGTGAAGAAAAGACACCTTTTGCTTCCAAGATCCAAGATACAAAACATTCCATTTTTGTTTGTATCCCCCTCCCATAGCTTCCAGAATCACTCCATGCAGTTCTCTCCTCTCCCCTTCTCTCTGTCTCTCCACATGTTGTTATTGAGAGCAGCCGAGAAGTGCTTCTTGTGCAGGTTTTTTTCTCTGAGCTGTAACCAGAGCCCCTTTGATATGGAAATTAAAAGTCCCCACTCAGTGTCAGAATGGCTGAGGTAAAGTCCCAGTGTAAGTGGTGTCGCCATTTCTTTCCTTTTTTTTCTAAATCATGAAACTGTCAAGAAAGATGGGGAAAAGAAGACACAATCACAGTAGCATGATTATAGCAGGGCATTTTGCTGAGTATCATTGAATTTGATGCGTCCGCTCACACAAAGGGAACTTCTTCAAGTAAACGCCTCGGGGAGCCGATTTCAATAACTGCCAGTTTGTCTTTAAGTTGTCTCGTCCTCACACTACATTCAGCTCACTTGCCGAAAAAGTGGCGCACTATAAAGAATCAAACGGAGAACACAGCAGTTTTAATGGGCTGATCGGAGCAGACGTGAGGGAAGGTGTCAGTGGCAGGGTGTTTGTGAGCATTTCAGAGCTGAAACTTCATTTAGTGACAATGACAGCAGATAAATGGAAATAACGCGCTTATTGAACCTTTCCACAAGAAACAAAGGTACTTATAGCCGCGACAGACATTTAACGCAACACTGGGATCATCGCAGCAAGATTCGACTGAAACTTGACAATCGCTGACAGCCGTTGTGGCAAATTCCAGCTGATGGAATGTATGTGACCTCTGGGCGCGCCTTGTTGAGGTAATGAAATTCTGAAATAAAGCCAGGCCATCAGGGAACTGTCTTAATTTCCCTGTTCAGTTTAAGGTCTTAACTTTAACCTTCCCCACTGTTCTATTTTATTACTGAACACATTATAACTCTGGGATCTGATGACACAGATCAGTAGAGTTCTCAAACTACATGAGACTCAACACAGAAGAAGTGACATTTGAAGCAATGTTCTATTTTAGGTGTTCTGCTGGAGCCCACATTACATGTCCAGGGGCCCCCATGGCCCTAGGGTTACTGTGTGTGTTACTGATGTCTCTTCATTTAAATGAGTCCTGTTGTGTAGCATATGTAGCACTAAAGCATTATGTGACTGACAGCTTGTTTGGGAAGTGACAATCAGCAAAATAAAATGTAAAGATGTCGTGACTAGAAAGGAAAAGAAATACTTCAGATTCATTTCAGTTTTAAGTTGATGCTCTATAAAAAGCACCGTAATTGTTTCAGGTTTATTATTAAATGTCAGGGCATTTTTGTCTGAGGATGAGCAAAGTGAAAAATACATTGAGTCAGGCAGTTGCTGCTGAGACGAGAGAAGCAGTTCATGTTTGATGACATTAGTGTGTCTGAAATGTTCTTTTATAATTGTGGGAAATGGTTTTTGGCTAATTGTATTTTTCTAATAAAAGACATCAGAGGGTCTTGTTTTTATTTCTTCTGGTGTTGCTGAGTAATAAGTATCAATGCTCTTCACAGGATCTTTGTTCTGTTAAAACAAGGGTATAATAATAATAACAATAACAATTGTAATAAGACCAATGTTCTATGTCATTTAGTTAAAACCAGTCTTCCTACCTCTGGGTTAGAAGAGCTCGACTAAGAAATGTTTTTAGCGAACATTTTAGCAGACTTCTTCAACCTGAAACTTTGATTCCATTTTAGTTTAGTTTTCTTTCCTTTCCACCCACTGAACAAAGTAACAAAGCACAGTCGCATTAGAATCAGGAATTTTATTTTTTTTTTAAATCACAGACGTCAGCTGGTGAAACGTTATTAACAGATCAGCTCGACGTGCTAGTTTTGGGACAGAATTTCAAAGTTAAGAAAATATGTCTTTTCTGTGGAGTGCGTTGAAGCCTGGATGTTCATGTCAAGGTGGATGTGGTTGTTGAGGTGGAAGTTGTTTGCGTGGGTGGGAAGCTGCAGTGTACTGTGTACGGGGAGGCTGATTTTATGCTAAACAAAAGGACACATTTGCAGAGGAAACACTGCCTTCTAGACTGTAGGTGTTTTGTTTGCAAAATAAAAGATAAATAGACAAACATGTTAATAAGTATCTGACAATTATAATTGATTGCTTTAGAAAATTAGCAATATTCTAATTCACCAATACTGGCGTGTTATAGAGTTTGAAAGCACACTTTCCATCCACTGTAACCTCAGAAAAGAATCCTGTCCTCTTCTGAAGTTGTTTAATGGAGGTTAGCATTACCACGATCCCCTCTATTCTTATGCAACACGCACGCACACTTCTATTTTTAAGTCTTTGAAGGTCATTAAAAAATAAAAATTCCATTCTTTTAATTTCCTTCAACATTTTTATTCACATCTTCAGACGAAATTCAAAGGACTGGACATAAACAAACTAAATGCAGTAACTTATAAAAACGATGTGAGGGTCGCCAAACTAAAGAGCACAGTAACCCTGAACAGTAACAGTAACAGTAACATGTGCATCAGTGTTTGAGGTTTCCCTTGGAAGGACACGGATGTGTTATCTCTGGAATGCAGTGTATTCTGTTTTTTCAATGTGCATTCACAGCCTTTGGTGGTTACAATGTAGCAGAATAAGAAGGAGTTCTGGTGTCTGTGTCTGTGTGTGTGTGTGTGTGTGTGTGTGTGTGTGTGTTTCACTGCTGGGGAGACAGAATGGGGGCAGATGGCAGATTGCTGGGGTTCCTGATGGCACACCTACATACAAACACACAAAGATAGAAACCTGTACACAAGGGCCACATTGACACAAACTGATGGTGGTTGGTTGAAATAAACAATGTTCTGTTAATACTCTCCTCAAGCTCAATAGTAAATAGTTTTATTCCCATACAGCGCCCTCACCTTCACCCTCCCACTGGGCTTTTATATTATTATATTAGTGTCTGTCATCCTACACAAAATACACACTGGGTATGGGTTTATACACAGATTAGGTGTTGGAGGGGTAATTTCAGAAAAGCTGACCTACTTGGATTTTTTTATTTTGTTTTACACTGACTTGTTGCTGCTCAGACAGACCTGAGAACAAACAGACCTTTTGGTGACATTTTAAGTATAGATGCCCCTAAATGGCAACCGAAATCATGATGTAGTGTGTGTGTGTGTGTGTATGTGTGTGTGGTCAGGAGCTGTGCAGCTGATTGTGCTGAACATTGCACTCATATACCTGTTGGATGTTGTTTGTGTGCTGCTGTGTGCTCTTTCGATAGTAAAGGTTGAACATCTGGTGACATCTGTACTCTCCTCCTCACTTGTTACCTCCTATATTTATAAATGACCATTTGAAACCAGTATATAGAGCAAAGGGTAGCTGTTCACAGGATGTCCCCATCAGGTTAAGGCAACTCCCGTAACCTGATGACTGTCAGTTTGTCAGTCAGTATGTCTGTCTTGATTTCTTTCATGGTCTCACCCATGATTCCCAGATATTCTTATGAAGAAGGCATGGAAATCAAAACAAACACTCAGATTGTTGAGCTGAGATAGTTCAGTCCCACTATGAGAAGAAAAAAAAGGTTATATGCACATTCAACACATCAGTGTCATCATGTCAAGCCTTCCATGTAATCTCCTCAGTGTCCAGCATCAGTGGAGTGCTGATCTGAGGCCAATCGCTTCATCTGCCCTGAGCACCTTCACCTGTCAACATCATTAAGAGAGACAGACCACTTTCACCTGGCTTAACCCCCGTAAAAGACCCTGATCTCCGCACACTCCTCGTGCACCCTCGAGTGTCGCTGCATAACAGAGCCTGAGCCTGTTATGCAGCATCAGAGTAGAGGATAACTCTTTATCATTTTGGAAGGTAGTCAGCTAGTGAGGTGAATGATTGTAGCTTACCTTCCATTTCTCTTTCTTTCTTTCTCTCTTCCTTACCTCCCTCTATTCATCCTGTGCTTTCCAAGTTTCCCACTCTCCCTGCCACGTCCCTTTCTCCCTCCCTCTCTTTCTGCTCCTCCCTTTGTGCCTCACCACCGTGCTTTCATTTTCCGCAACACTGCCATCACTGTGTTTCTCCCTTCAGCTTGTAATCAGTCTCATTCACGTTATCAGCGCCCTCCTTATCTGCTGCACTGACATTACCGTCTGTCAAGTCAAATGGGAGCCATGCTGAGAATATATGCTGTTTAATGATTCAAATATAATGCGCTCGCTATTGCACTCCTTTGTCCCCCCCCTCCCCCACACGTTCATCTGCTCTGTCACACACCACCTCATCTTCAAAATCTGCTCTCGCTGTGACCTGAAACCTCACCTCTCCGCAATAACCTGTTTGTTTTCTCAAAAACAGTCATTTTCTAATGTGTACTGGGATTGTGCGAACAAATTGTTTTGTTCTTGGTTTGGTCAGTTTGTGGTTTTGATTTATTTTTTTTTTTAACCGGAGGTTATTAGCAGCCCTGTCCAATATACTGTTGGCTTGTCATATGCCTGGACTGTCAAAGAGCTCTGAAGGTGCCCTGCAGTGTCTGGCACAAAGCGGTTCACAGCAGATCCTGCTTCTCAGATCACCCCATGAGCTTTGGACTAAAAGATGCTCTGCCCCTCTTGTGTGGCCACGGAAACGTGGGGCTCGTCAAGGTCACACTGGTCTTAACACCCACCCCTTTCTCCCACATCCAATACATGAAGAAAAAACTGAGACAAGTGTCTGTCCTTTTGAGACAGATAATCCTGCGAATGTCATTAGGTCACAGGTTCACACATTACAATATTCGGAAAAAGGAAAGGTCATGACTGTAATTAAGGCGAGACAGAGATCAACATTGGTTTAACCCAGACTGTCAAAATTACCATATGTTTACAATAGTTATATCAGTATTTTCAGTTGTTTTTTCCGGATGCTGTAATCGATGATGAGAATATGCCGAGTAAAGCTCAGGAACTTGTTCAGACAGAAAAAATGACAGATTGCAGTGGTTTACAGGGGTTTAGGGAAAGTGAGCGTGGATGTGATGACATCACTGATATTATATTCTGTCTGGTGGGCTTTAATGCATATTACAATAATACTGCTGGCGACATGAGCTACTTTTGTTGTGTTATGTCTTTGTCTTGGTAAATTACAACAGTGACGCATCTTGGGTTCAGTCCTAATAACAGGAAAAATATTCCATATTTTATTTGTGTATTTGATATTAAATATCAAATACACAAAGACACTTGTGCTGCCTCTGACTCAGAACTTTAGGCTCAGCTGTAAAAGAGTGTTTCTGTCTTGAATGCTGGATTTAACAGCCTGAAAGATTTGATGTTATGTTTTGTAAGAGAAGAAAACTTTATCTCTTCATCATCGTGTCATTTATTGCTCCATCGGCACATTTGAACAGCGCTGCTGCATTCAGGTAGATGCTCAAGTGAAAACAACATAAAATGCAAACCCCGTTCTCTCAGATGAACTAAACAGACAAGATAAATAATTGATTGGAATAGATGTTCTTGCTGTATGAGGGGAAAATGCATTATTCTCTATCACTTCCATCACAGCCATGGTGGATGACAGTGACTGAAGCGGATCTGATATTTAATTAAAGACCAATATCTGCCACATATATCAGTCAAGTGTACCACCTGCCTGCCGCTACACCCTCCGCCTCTTCTTTTTCCATCCCTCCATCAATTTGCAAATGCACTCTCTCTCCCCTCTCCTCGCTTTTCTTCCACCACTCTCCACGTTCTTATCTCTAATTTCCTTTTCATCATTTCCCATCTCTCCCTCTTTTATCCTGGCATGTTTACTCTGTCTCCTCCATCTCATTCATCCCTCCTCCATCGTCCCTCCCTCCAGTCCTCCTTCACTCTCTCTCTCATCTCATTGCCACCACTCCCTCCACGTCCTCCAGTCACATACCAGTGAAATGTAGCTCAGGCTTCATCATCGCCCTGCCCCTCACTCTGAATAACTCCTTTTGTTTTCAAAACAGCAACACCTACTTTCTTCCTCCCTTTATTTCCTTTCATCTGCCTCCTCCTTATGATCTTCTGTAATATTCCACCTCGTTGTTGTCCAACCAAACCACAGTAGACCACATGAAGCCAGAGTTCCCCCTCCTCTAACACCACCACCACCACTTCATCCATCTGTCTCTCTGTTGCTCTGCTCATTATCTCCTCGGTAACAGTCCCCATGGCGATAGCGTCTGTGAATCCAGGACATCCTTGAGAAGAGGTGATACCTTTTCAGAGGAGGAGAGAGTGAGCACAAGATAGAAAGGAGCAAGGCAACATGATGAAAGAGGAGAAACAACAAGGTGGTGGAGGTGAAAAGAGGCTGCAAATAAGTTTTCCGAGCGAGTGGGAGAGCATAAGGAGGATGAGATGATGCTGATGGGAGAGGAGGTGATCATTTAAAAAGAGACACTAACATGAAAGACATGAAAAGCAGAAAAATAAAGATAGAGACGAATCATATAAAAACATCTTAACAATAACATCACACTGCATAAATCAGTTGGAACGTATTCATAAACATTCACATTTATTATTTGTTCAAGGTTAGTAATAACTTTGGTACAAATGCTGGTAACAGTCTGGCTCTGTGAAAAGCAAAAAAAAACCCCAAAAAAAACAAACTCTATCCAAAGGTCAGTTGGATCTTATCATGAAGTGTTATGACCATGTTTCAAACAGTGCCTCAGCAAGAGCTCCGAGGTGCTGCATTCATCGATTTACAGACAAAACGCATCAAACTTCAAAACAAACACATATGCAATCAAAAACCTATTAACTCATCCGAGAACAGTTTTCACTGCCATTTCACCTCTGACGTGTTGTCCTGACAAAACTCCTGAGAAAACGTCCAAATACTTGGCCTTCATGACTGTGAAAGTTGCTTACTGAGCATGTTTCGCACAAAGGCTTCACCATGCTTCTGCAGCATTCTTCATGCTTGGGCATTTTGGAACATGGGCAATACATATTCAGCTAAGCCGGTGAAGAGTGCTCACAATCTAAACTCAAAAGTAACTTTTCAAATTTGATTGGAAGAAAGGGACCACAATGCTGATGCTTTGAAAAATGTATTCCTTCATTGGTTTCAGCTCACTTTGCATTGAGTCTTGGACTTGCACACTGATCACACTGATTGGTTGATTTGATGTCCATCAGCAGCTACAGATTAAATAATCCCTGTCAAACACACTGAGCTAATCTGGGAACAAGATTAGGTGTTAGGTGCGATTATCCTTTGATATAGGTTTTGAGCATCTCAAATTTCAGGGTCACTTGATTTAATGTAGTGTAGAACCGGTGAATCATACAGGTTTAACTTCAGTCAAAAAACTAATATTTTCATAAAATACAGACATTACATCACACTGACCCAGATAAACACGAACATTTACTGTTCTGTCAGTGGCAGCTAAAACAGGGATTACTCTTTGATTTGCTACTTTAAGGGAAGAGGGATGACTGTCTGTCTGTCTGTCTGTCTGTCTGTCTGTCTGTCTGTCTGTCTGTCTGTCTGTCTGTCTGTCTGTCTGTCTGTGTGAGTGAGAGACATCGTGGAGAGATCTTGGCTGTTTCCTAGAGACAGTGTTGTTGGGGATTGAATGCTTGTGTTGGGTCTGACTCTGTGGGCATTACTATGCACATATACAGTAAAACAAAACTTGGCTGCTGGATGAAAACTTTCTGTCTGTCCAGGTTGTGCTGGCTCGAGTCTCCTATAGCTGCCTTTTGTTTTATTCCTTTGCTTAATCCTCTTGAAGGTAAATTGTGTTGTGGGTTCATTTTTTCCACTGTGGAGTTTGCCTCTGCTGATTTGTCATTTTATAGTTTTGCTTTTCACTGCATGTGCAGAGCCACAATACCTCATTGCTGTTATATATATAGAACCAACCCTAATCCTAAATCTCAGGTAGCAGGGTACGGATGGCTAACGGTGATTGCATTACCACTTTTTGTATCTGTGTGTGTGTGTGTGTGTGTGTGAGCGTGTGTGTGTATAAATATATATATATAGCCCCCATAAAAGACCATGATGAATCAATACAAAGTAGCATTAATTTTGTCTGCATTATTCCCATCCCATCCCATCCATCCCATAATGAACGGTTTTACACATGCAAAAATTATGATGAAGGGTCTTAATTCATGTCAGTCATGATGCAAAATGATGATTTAAATTCTTTTACTGCTAGTTATTAAATAACGTATTGGCTCGTCTCTCATACACAAACAGCTCTGTAGTTAGATTTACTCTGACAGACTGAATCGGAAACAGTAAGGGCTAATTGTTTGTAGCATCTGCTCATGTCACTGTCATCATCATTCTTCCACTAAATATTATCCTTCTTGTCTCCATGACTAAAGCACAAAAAGCTGCATCGATAATAATAATAGCAATAAATCATGAATGCCCATTTACCTGGGATGCACACAACATCTGTACGACTACTACTACTGAGGAGAAACACATAAAAACAACATCTATACATTTGCTCTCATTTATGCCCACTCTTGTTGTTCTTAAATCAGTCTGACACTTCCCTCCATACTACATCTTATTCCCTGCTTCCTCCTTTTAATCTATTATTTTGGTTGACCCCCGCTGCTCTCCTCTTCTTGTAGACCTGTGGGAAATAGAGAATGAATGGGGGGGTGACAAAAGACAAAACAGAAAGACAATGAGACATCTGGTAAATTATTTAGCAGACAGGAACAGGTGGCTCTCTCGTACCCCCACATCATCCATAATTTTACAGAGTAAAATATTTATTGGGCTGCCACAAAACCGGGCATTCATAATTTGGTTTCCACGCACGGTGGCACTCAGGCTCATTACAAGTATATATTACATGCCATATGCTTTAATTTTTACTGACTAATGTCCTACAAACTAATGTACCATTACGACGAGTGGAAAGGGGCGCTGGTTTTGTTAAGACAGAGAAAGAGATCACAATAGGAGAGGAATGCAGAGTAGAGGGTCGAGCTGATAACCTGTCATCTGGCCTGTTTACACATGTCTGACTACTGACCATAGGACTAAGGCCAGGAAAGTTTCTGCTGGTCAAATTGAGTGAATGGTCGGTATGTTGTCTCTTCTTCATAATTCGAGTGGATGTGGACTCCCTCTAGATCACGAAGGTGTGGCCAGGATGAGACCTCCAGTTAAGTACCACATCTATTCAATATGACAAGTGCATGGGATCAGGTCAGGAGTCATGATGATTTAGAATGTTGAGTTTCATCCAAACAAATGACAGACAGAAGGCTAAGCTTGCAAAGTGAATTGGACTGTGCATCATTTGAGATGATGGAATTGTTGGCTACTTCCAAACGCACATTGCCCGGAAGGATGTGTTTGATTCATTGTTCCCAGCCTTGTCAAATTGGTGGACCATCTCACTGCTCAAAATGTTGACTGCATCAGATTAGGATGGCCTGTTGGGGAAACGTGTCATGTACATACAGAATAGCTGATAAAGGATGTGATCCCTGACTGCAATTTGACAAGCCCTCTTGTGATCAGCCCACTCATTTTTTTTAACTGATCACATGAAATACCTCGTTCTCATGGGCGCTACGTCGCATCATTGAAAGCGTCACGGCTGGCAAGTAAGCATATCTTGATTGGGGATCGAAGAAGACGAACATGGAGACATATATCATTAGCAATTACTGATGGATGCTTTCATCAGCAAATTCAGCACATGCTATAATGCAGCCAAACATGCTGTAGCATTTAGCATTTACACCCTGAATGATCTGTATAAGTGAGACAGGAGTGTCCTTTGAAAGACGGGAGTGTCATCAACACAAGACTGTTACAATGACTGAACTTAAAATGATACACTTTGTGCGTATCAGTCAGACACACAGAATACTGACACTTTTGAAACAATTTTAAGATTGGTTGATCACTTGAGGTGAGATAGGGCTTTTCGCTCTAATCGGATAATATGACCACCTTTCATGATATGAGTGGTGGTCCACAGATCTGTCTGTGACAGATGCACTCACTGATGATGTCTATTAAACATGCAGTGAATGACAGCACATTAAAATAAACAAATGGACCTTGAACTGAAATTTGTGGAAAGAGACCCAGTGAGAGAGAGAGAGCGAGACAGATAAAGAGAGCGACATTGGTTATGACAGCAGAAGACTGGTATGTCATCCAGGGAAATTTGACTCTTTTATTGTTACACTGGCCAAATACATATTTACAAGGTAACTAGGCAACATGGACAGTCATGACCCTGAGTGGAATTTTAAGGGGAAAAAATGAAATGACAGGTTCGTTAACATATGGCTCTATGACTTGGAGTGAGTTTTCTGCTTTGTGTGAGTATTTAAAGCAATGAGCTGAGCTCCAGATTACCAACATGTTCAGTGGAACAGCTGTGTTGAAGCTGCTAAATCACACTTGAAAAAATAAGGGTTGCTGTTTATGGTTACAAACTATACAACTCAGAAAACTCAGTTGGTTTAGTGCCTCATTCGTCACGTTAATGTTTCCTCATTTGAGTGTAAAGTTAAATATTGTGCAGACAAACGCGTATGCATATAAAATAAAACTGGCAGCTCAAGCTTAAATAACCACCTCACTGCTCAGAATGCAACAAGTGCTGGAATTATATGTATTTAGCTAGTTTTGTAAAAATGCTGTGTGATGTTGTTGTATACTCTGAATTCTATTTACTTAAATACTTAGTTACTCTAATTATGACCACAGGTTTGAATGAATGTTTGTCTCTGTATATTGGTGTATATTGGCCTTGTGATAGGCAGACAACCAGCCCAAGTTGTTGATCATAGATAAATGGATGGTTGGATGGTTGATGGTCTGTGTCTAATTATAAAAGTCAGTGTATATATTAAAACAGTTGAAACAGGTGCTAGTTTTTGTCATTATAATGTTTCTTTAAAATTTAGACTCAGCTACTATTATTAGATTATTGGTGTGGCAGCTGTTTGTGATGAGGTATAGTGCAGGGCTTTCAAGCCTTCCCAGCCCCAAGTGTGTTATTACACAACACCTTGGTGTTTTCAGTTGGTCCAAAGGACAGTTTTCACAAACGAGTAAAGCCATTTGGCAGTGACACGCAGAGACATCATCAGTGACACTGTGGCGAGGAATTGGTCATTTAGCGATTAGCGATTAGAGACTCTGCTCTTGGTGACAAACAGAGAATCCACTTCAAAAGTCACTTAAAAACAGAGGGGAACTGAAGCTAAACTCCAGGAGAGTAGAACAACAACGGCAACAGGGATATAACAGATGAAGTGTTAAATAACTGGCACAGACACTGGAGAGAGGCAGAGTGGGAAGGACAGCCATTGTCTCAATGGGAGAACGAGACAAAGACAGTAAGTGAATGAGAGAGAAATGAAATGAACAAAAAGCATATAGAAATGTCGCTGTGTATTATTTAACAGACAGGTTACTCACAGTGTAATTGTCTGACACCAGTGGACGCCATTGCAAAGAGAACACTGTGTTCAGAGGTGGCTTATCATCAGTGGAAGACATCAATAAGTTATCTGCCATTGGCGTCATTGGAATCTCATCTGACTCGCAGCTGTATATTAATTATGGTGATCTCTGCATGGTTGGAATATTTCCTATGAAACGTATGAAACATGAGATCTAACGTTGAAAATCCCCCTTAAAATAGAACCTACACATGTCATTCCTCAGATCTCAGAAAATGAATATTGATGAACACGAGATGCCCAAAGAAAATCTACAGAAACAAGTCTTGAATGTATGGAAAGATGAAGAGACCGTTTTCATGTATGTTATAGGCATGGGCTGCCATTAAAGACAGAGCAAAAAAAACAAACAATTAAGCTATGTTCCGTCTGCCTCCTCGTCAGAGAGATGATTATATTCTACTCAGTCCATTTTGAGCTTCTCACTGAGTCATCCACTGAATACCACTTGGTGAAGCTGTGCTATGTAGGAGGCATGAAGTGATCAATGGTTGAGAATAATGGATTTTCTGTTTGCCAGGAGGAGGGCAAACCAGTAATAGGTTTGTGTAAAGTGCACAATAAACATGACATTTAGAGTTACTGAGTAATAAACAACAGGTTTTGTTGGCCTTTTTCTTTTTTTTCTTTTTTTTTGGAAATAGGGATTCATTTCTAATGTACTCTTTCGTACTTCATAGACTTGGTTGTTGAAAGTAGTTGTGTAATAACGTCTTCAATCAGTCCTAAGAAACTTTGACTGGTCTTAGATGTGGGAGCTTTTTTCCTGTGCTTAAATCTGCTGACGCTGAAAATATCCAGGCAGTACTTTTGGAGCTTGACCTCTATGAGGAACCAAAAGTAATATCTCAACCTTTTCTGTGCCAAGTCCCACAGCTTGGTTAAAGTGCAACACTTAACTGCTGGAGTAACCATATAAGGTTGATGATCCTGTGTAAATCATATGCAAGTCACTCAACAATATTAGAGAGATGTTGCTTCAGCAATAGCACACAGGGGGGTTGGCTTGGGTCTGATGATTGTAGTCGGGAGGGGTCAGCTCAGTAAGGACTGTGTTGTTGTCCAAGACCATTACACATGAAAATCACAAGGCAGATGTGGAAGTCTAAAGCTAAAATGGTATTTGTCGTAATTGTAGGTTCGTCTTGTCAGCTTATCACGAATGATCTTACATGTTGTGCTGATGTCATTTTGTGGAGATGACAAATAGAGATGAAATCGTTTTGGCCAGGCCCTTTTAAGCAACATGGAGCACTGAGGCAGCACAGATCAGCATCAGCAGCTTCACTCCTGCTTCTCATGAATCATGATGGCGCTCTCAGGCGACTAGTCACGGCCGGTCCTTGCCATGGAGACATGACATCATTGTGGCTATATCGTTTCAGCAGCTCCACCCCCACCACTCAAATCATTCCCTGTCATGTATGTGCTTCATCTGTGGCTTTGGTCCATTATGTGCAACTGACTGTGTGTTTGGGGGTTTTGTTGCGGCATGGTCCGTTCTCTGTTGCAAGGTTCAGTACTGAAAATCTATATGGACCCAAATTAGAACAATTAGAACGGTGCTGAGCAGGATAATCTCGAGGAGTTCTGACCGCCACCTTAAATTGGCTTAAAGTGGTGTTGGTTGCAAAGACTTACATGTCCATCCAACTGCAGTGACATCATTAGAGGAGTTCTACATTTGGTTTAGTATATGTGAGTTGTCTGACGGGGCTGTTGGAGCAACTTCAACAAGCACTACTTATAAACTCTAAATGCTGTTTTCTGGATGAACATGCTGTTCTGGCCCAAAACACTCTAAACACATTGTCTTGTATTGACACTCCAAAGTAAAGCTGACTTATCCTCAGCTAGTTACCACTATTGAGCTGCTGCTCTTTAATCTGACAGGGGTTAAGTGGTAGAGCAGGAGAAACATAGTCGTGTAACTTATTGTATTTGATTAACTGGCAGAGCAGTTGATTTATGTTGCCAGGCACTTGAAGGTTCCCCCAAGTGGGAGTTGTTCTTGAAAAGGAGATAAATCACTTTTTTTTAAACAGTTTACAGTTCGTTTGAAAAAAGTCCCTGAGAGCAGGTCCAGAAGTTAGTGGTGTTACAAAGTATTGAATTATGTCTGATAGTGTGTCTCCAAAATGTAAACATTTTTAAAGAAGACACAATAAGTGTGGTGACTTATTTGAGTCATTAAAAATTACACCTGGGTCGTTTAAAGACTTCAAGATAATTTGGACATGTTCTTGTTTTGTGTCACTGGAGCAAAACTCTTGAGAGTCTATTAAAAGTGAAAAATTAGATTTTCAACAGTGCATTAAGGATTTAGTATCTCTCCCTGTGCATTGGCTGCTGTTTGATGACTGCTGTTTGAGTTTCGGATGCTGCTCTCCACAGTTACTGTGTCCATGTCTGAAACTATTGGCCAAAAGATGTTGAATGTTTGAATCCTGAAAGAAAAAGGACCCTGGGACAGATCAGGGCCCTGTTTCAGGAAGCAGGTTTAGTGAAAACTCTGAGTTAGTTGACTCGGAGTTAGAGGTTTTCGGTTTCACGAAGCCGGTTCAGATCGACTCTGAGTCAGTTACCATGGCAACATACTCTGTAAACCTAACCTGCTCGCTGGCAGGTTTTATCCAACTAACCCTGAGTTTGTCCTCTTTATCTGAGCCTGTGTGTGGACAGAAAGGCGTGGCAGATATGACGTGTGCTTTTTTGGAAGACCTGATTGATATAGAAGCACAAATACTGCGCTGGAATCTCCGTCAGGAGAAAATCATCAGACCCCGATTAGACGTTTTATCATTTCAACATGAATATTTATATGAACGTTACCGTTTTCAGCACCGTCAATCATTTACCTCAACAACATCCTCAGTCCTCGCATCAGCACATGCTTTGTATCACACTTAGTCTTTTTGCAAATGGCAACACAAACTGAAGCACAAACATTGATTAGAGTTGAAACGTATCAGCTTTGTTGCTGCGACGCAGCGCAGACGCAACGCACGCGCATCTGGTGGGATGTCGGGGTTACGGTGGGGGGGTCGGGGTGGAGTGGGGGGGGGGCAAAGAGGGGGGTGCAGCT